>ONZH01008680.1:0-26195 GCA_900303285.1 Rhinella marina
CTGTGAAGTTGGAAATGTGCGTTTGGGAAGCCACTAAGTGGGGGGTCCACTCAAGTATGTTTCACCCCCCCTGTGCTGAACTTCTAGCTACGCCTCTGCTAATCACATTACCTCTCCGGCTCAGCCGGCTGGCAGGGAAGCACTGCGTCTGCTTTAAAGGAAACCTGTCATCAACTTTATGCTGCCCTCACTGAGGGCAGTATAAAATAGTGACAGAAATGCTGATTTCAGCAGTGTGTCACTCATGAGCTAAAAGTAAATGGTTGCCGAGAACCAGCATCATAATCATTGCAGCTTAGGCCTTGAGAAAAGTCAAATCTACCTGAGAAGAGTCATGGTTATTCCTAAACTCCTGCACTCCCCGCCCATCTGCTGATGATTGGCAGTTCTCTCCTAGAGACAGGGCAGAAAGAGCAGGAATTCATGAATAACCATGACTCTTGTCATGAAGATTTGACTCTTTTCCAGGCCCAGTCTGCAATGTTTGTGATGTTGGTTCTCGGCATCCTCTTACTTTTAACCTATAAATAACAGACCACTGAAATCAACTCACCTGTCTCTACTTTATTCTGCCATTAGTATGGGTAGCATAAAGGTGATGACAGGTTCCCTTTAATTTACCTCCGGCTGGCAGTGGCAGGGGATGGCAGGGGACGCCAGCTTTCCTTCCTGGCTCCTCCCAGCTGCGCTTTCAACTATGACCTGACTGAGGAGAATGCGCCAAGGTCCTCTGTGGGCAAGGTAAATGCCTGGAGGAGGGAGTTTTTTTTTTGGTTATTAAAATACTGATCATGGGGGGGGGTAGTATGATAAGACCCCCAAATCCTCATTAGACCCCCTCAAAATAACCCTCATACCCCCCCTCAGTGCTCACCTCACACATTAAAAATCAGGCACTCCATGATCAGATCTCCCCTATGTCAAATCACCCCCCCTCCCACATGATCTCATGGTCCTCTGAACATGGACCGACCGTCATCTGAGCGTGGGCGGTCATCTGAACATGAGGGTGTCATCTTAGCATGGGCAGTGATCTGAGCATGAGGGGGTCATCTGAGCATGAGGGGGTCATCTGAGCATGAGCTGTGATCTGAGCATGAGGGGGGTTATCTGAGCATGAGGGGGTGATCTGAGCATGATGGGGTGATCTGAGGAAGAGCGGTGATCTAAGGAAGAACGGTGATCTGAGGAAGAGCGGTGATCTGGGCATGGGGCGGTGATCTGGGCATGGGGCGGTGATCTTAACATGGGGCGGTCATCTTAACATGGGGCGGTCATCTGAGCATGGGTGGTCATCTCAGCATGAAGGTGGTCATCTGAGCATGGGTGGTCATCTGAGCATAAGGGTGGTCATCTGAGCATGGGGCGGTGATCTGACCATGAGGGTGGTCATCTGAGCCTGTTCATTGTTGTGGCAACTGAGCTGTGCATGCTATGCAACATTGTTTAGGTCAGTGTTATTTGATTGGGGGGGGGGGCGCTTTTTTAATGTTCGCCCTGTTGGTAAAATTCCCTAGAAACTGCACTGGTGACAAGTGTTCTGTGTGTGTACTCTTAGCCTTATTAACCCCTTAAACGCCCAATGACGGCTTATCCCGTCATGGGCAGGAGCCGCTTGCCGGCCCTTGACGGGATAAGTCATCATCTGATGACATGGTGACAGTGCTGAGACCCCGGCTGTTACTTACAGCCAGGGGTCTCAGCTAACCAGCCCGGGACCAATGGGGGCGGTCCCGGGCTAGCGATCGCTGTGATTGGCTAGTCTGTTCAGACTAGCCAATCACAGCGATCGAAACTGAAAAAAACTGTAAAATGAATAAATAAATACATTTAACAATATGTATATTATAAATATATATCCCCCCACCCCACTGTTTTCTCTGATGGCCGATTGGGGGGGGGTAATGTGGCGGGCGGGCGATGTGCGGGCGGGAGTGCCGCCCGCAATGATTTTTCAGGATGGCGAGCGGTTTTCAAGCAGAGTATCAGCATACAGATGATACTCTGCTTGAAACTGCTGACATCGTGCTGGCTCCCTCCCTCTCCCATCGGGCGCTGCGGTGCGCTGGCAGCGCCGATGGTGTGGTCAGAAGAGAGGGAGGAAGCTCCCTCTCCCTCCCATCGGGACGCTGCTCTGCTGTGGCAGCGTCCCGATGGTTACCATGGCAACCGGACGCTTTCAGATTGGTACTATTTTGATCGAATCTGATCAAAATGGGTTGCCATGGTGTAAGCTAAGCCTCATCAGGCTCCTGCTAAAGGCAGGAGCCTGACAAGGCTTAGCAAGAGTGAAAATGCACTGCAGTACACTATATAGTGTACTGTAGTGTATTATAGAACAATCAGACCCACTGAATCTTCAAGAACCAAGTGGGTCTGAGTCTAAAAAAGTGTAAAAAAAAGTGTAAAAAAATAAAAAAAGTAAAAAAAAAGTTTAAAAAAAATCCCATTTCCCCCCCCCCAAAACTCAAATTTGAAATTAGTAAAAAATGATAAAAAATACCCCAAGCATGTTAGGTATCGCCATGTTCGTAACAACCTGCTCTACAAAAATATCACATGTCCCGACCCCTCAGGTGAACACCGTAAAAAAAAAATAAAAACAGGGTCAAAAAAGCCATTTTTGTCACTTTATATCACAAAAAGTGTAATAGCAAGTGATCAAAAAGGCGTATGCCCCTCAAAATAGTACCAATCTAACCGTCACCTCTTCCCGCAAAAAATGAGCCCCTACCTGAGACAATCGCCCAAAAGATAAAAAAAACTACAGCTCTCAGACAATGGAGACACTAAAACATGATTTTTTTTGTTTCAAAAATGATATTATTGTTTAAAACTTAAATAAATAAATAAAAATAATAAATGTTAGTTATTGCCAGAACAGCCATTTTTGTTTACCTTGCCTAACAAAAAGTGTAATATTAAGTGATCAAAAATCATATGTACCCCAAAATAGTATCAATAAGGGCTCATGCACACGAACGTGTGCCGGCCGTGCCCGTTCGTGTGCATGAGCCCTAACACTGTCACCTTATCCCTTAGTTTCCAAAATATGGGCACTTTTTGGTTGTTTCTACTGTAGGGGTGCATCGGGGGGGGGCTTCAAATGGGACATGGTGTCTCAAAACCAGTCCAGCAAAATTTGCCCTCCAAAAACCATCTGGCGCTTGGCCATGCGCCCATACAGTAGTTTACAATCACATTATGTGTTTCTGTAAATCGCAGAATCAGGGTAATAGTTTTTGAGGTTTTTTTTGCTATTAACCCTTGATTTGTTACAGGAAAAAATGGATTAAAATGGAAAATCTGCAAAAAAAGTGAAATTTTGAAATGTCATCTCCATTTTCCTTTAATTCTTGTATAATACATAAAGGGTTAACACAGTTTGCAAAATTAGTTTTGAAAACCTTGAGGGGTGTAGTTTCTAAAATGGGGTCATTTATGGTGGTTTCTATTATGTAAGCTCCACAAAGTGACTTCAGAACTGAACTGGTGCTTAAAAAAATGGTTTTGGAAAATTTCTAAAAAATTTAAAGAATTGCTTCTAAAATTCTAAGCCTTCTAACATCCCCAAAAATAAAATTACATCTACAAAATGATGGCAACATAAAGTAGACATATGGGACATGTAAAGTAATAACTATTTTGTGAGGGATCACTATCTGCCTTAATAGCAGAGAAATTCAAACGTTTAAAAATTACAAATTTTTAAAAATTTTCTGTAAATTTAGGAATTTTTTTATAAATAAAGGTGATTTATATTGACTTAAATTTACCACTGTCGTGGAGTACATTGTGTCACGAAAAAACAATCTTGGAATCAGTCGAATCGGTGAAAGAATCCCAAAGTTATGAATTAATAAAGTGACACATGGCAGATTTAAAAAATGTGGCTTCGGCATTAAGTGTAAAAGTAGCTTCGGCCTTAATGGGTTAATATTGTTTTTTTTGTTTTTTTTAAGTAAGGCCAAGTAAGTTTCGTTTCTTAAACACGGATTCATTTCCTCCTCTCTGGCTTTTGGCATGCCTCCTATTTATTTGAAAGCTGTGTACTTAACTATTGTTTTCATCATAAGGCTTCACTTCTCTTTTGATTCTCTTAGATGCAGCATTGAGAAGGACTTTTCCAAAGCATTTATGAACGTTTACAATAAACTGCAAACAACTTCAAAATCTACAGAATCGTCCAAAAATCTCAGTGGACATATTATGGCTACTCCATCTAAAATACAGAAGATTCAGGAGGAATCTACTCACCATATCTGGTTACGGCTGTGTGATCCATTTATCCGCACAGATGGAAATCTTATTTGTCCTATCATCAAAGCTGACACCTCAATACGTGTGCTCTTTAGACTTCAAGAGAAAACCCTTGTCATTATTTTGCATAGAGTGTACCAAGAAACTGGAATGAAAACACAACAGCTATGGTTAAAATCATTGGATACACACTGGCAAGGAAATCTTTTTATTCAGTGTGTATCTCCTAATATTATCGATAGAGAAAAAATAAATCATTTTAAGGAAAGGCTAAAATTCCACTTATCAAAGAATACCACAGTAAAAAATATTTTACTTGACCAAGTGGATAGTACTGAAGAGATTATCCCACAGCCTATGATTTCAGGTAAGAAAAATATGACTGCATTTAATATTCATACTAACAAAGTCATATGTCATTGTAAACAGAAAAATACTACATTGAAATATTTATTGCACCCTCTGTATTAAAAATAAACAAAAATAGCAATATGTAGTTATTCATGATTAAAATGTAGCAGTGCCGGGAAGCTTAATCACAAAAACCTCATCCAATATGATGCATGTAGAATTACATTTATCACCTAGCCAAACCGGTGCACTTGGTCCAGTGGTATTACCTGCCACTATACCATTACCTACTGGTCCAACTTCCTGTCTTGTTCTCAGTTAATAAAGTGTTGGTCCCTGCTTTGTCTGTCTGCTTTGTCCTCGCTTGTCTGTGGGATTGAAATTGGTTAATAAGTTCTCCCCATGTGCCAGGGGATGTGGTCGACCTAAGAATGAAAGATCCAGACACTTTGTTGGTTAAAGGATTTTCTGCTGGTCAACTCACGTAGAGCCAAATTTATTAGTAGTACATTGGGGATATAGTCACCACCCCTTTAGCCATCATTATTAATATGACCAATCAAAATCATTTAATAAAGTAATCAATCAGGAATGAAAAGACAGAATACAGAAGTTTATTCAGACAGCTATGTGCTAAAATATAAGATCTAAATGTATATGTTCTGAAATATTGCAATGCGTCTAATTCCTGTGTCACAATATCATACTTGCTCAAGCAGGTACTTCCTATTTGCAATTCAAGCTTTATTCCTCTAAATTATAGTTTTGTAATAGCTTAGAGAAAGGTAACAGGTTGTTTACTTAAAAAATCCAGGTACTGGTACATAAAAAGGGGAAAGAGACAAAATAAATGCCTCTCGAAGTACAACTGTGTTCAACTAAAATCAATTTCTCACATTTTCCTCCTCTTGAACACAGTTTACTTAAAGAGGTTGTCCGAGTTATTTTTTTGTCCTTTGTATGTTTCTAACTAGTCAAATACAACAGCTTTTCCCTACACTTTCTGCTTCTAAAGCTGCTGGTTTCCTAGATTTAACTCAGGGTCACATGACCTATGATGTCAGCTTGCCTCTCTGCTAATCTTGCATTCCTGCACCAGCAGATTAGAGCCTGTATCACTGTGCTTTGCCAGGGCTGCTATCTGCTCTTTCACTGGATTCTTTCAGATAAAACATTAACCCCTTCAGCCAGAACACACTGAAGGCTTTACAACAGCAGCTGCAGATGTAAAGAGACACAGGATCTGCCCTCCTCACCCTACAGACACAGAGCTGATACTGGAGGAGATGCAAAGTATTGTATTGTACAAGAACAGGTAGGGGGAAGACCCTGTGTGTATCAGCAGTGTCATTGTACAGCTGGGACTTGTAGTCCTACAGAAACAACATGCTGCAGAGTATTCCAGCAGACATGTCACTCAGGCCAGCTCTTGTATTCACTGCCTTTGCATAGCAGGAAGGGGGAGGGGCAGAGATTGTTATTACTGCATGTAAACAAAGACCAGAAGAAAACCAGGGAAATGTGGAAATATAGATTTTTTTTTGCCTAAAACTTGCTTAAAGGGGTATTCTCATTTTAGACAATGGGGGATATCGCTAGGATATGCCCCCATTGTCTTATAGGTGTGGGTCTCACTGCTGGGACCCGCACCTATATTCAGAATGGAGCCCCCGAACTGAATAAGGGCGCACTGCGCATGCGCAGCCACCCTGCATTCATTTCTATGGGGCCGACGAAAATAGGCGAGTGCTGGCTTGGCTACTTCCGTCGGCTCCATAGAAATTAATAGGAGCGGTGGCCACGCTTGCGCGCTGCACTCCCATTCATTTCTATGAGCGCAGCGGGGAGCTGCGCTTGGTGGTGGCTTGGCGGTGGCCGGTGTGCGGCGGGCGTCATGGCTACTTACCACCATCGGCGGCGTCTTCCTTGGCCTTCTGATGCCGTGATCACACATAATAACGGCATCAGGATGCGTCTGAACCCGGAAGCGTACGCTTCCGGGTGGTGTACAGACGCCCCGAGTGGCCAAGCGGGGTGTCTGTACACCATATGAAAACTGTAATCCTCGCTGGTGAGGATTACAGTTTTCAAACTGCAATTCTTATTCTGGCCACTAGATGGCAGGCCAGGATAAGAAATGAGCAATTTTTGGATTTAACTCCATCTAGTAAATCCCTGATTGCTCATAAAGAAAAAAACCCACAATATATTAGCTCATATTTGAGCTTTAAAATAATCACAAAAAAATGAAAAAAAAATATGTTAAAAAATATATAAAAAATATATATAAGTTCAAATCACCCCCCTTTCCATATAATGAAAAAATAAATACCTAAATAACAATAAATATAGACATCATGGGTATCACTGTGATCGAAAACGCCCATACTTTTAAAATATAAAAAAAAATTCCAATATGGCGAATTGTGTGGCGGAAAAAAGCATCCAAATGGCGATTTGCTGTTTTTTGTCGCTTTTTTTTTTCTAAAAGAAATTAAATAAAAAGTGATCAAAAAGTCATACACACCCCAGAATGGTATCAAGATACACACCCCAGAATGGTACCAAAAAAAAAAAAAAAAGGACAACTTTATAATTATTTTATCACTATCAAAACGCAGGAAAAACTAAACATATTAGGTATCGCCGGATTCGTACTGAGCAGTAGAATAAAAGTAACTGGTCAGTTTTAATGAACATCGAACGTTGTAAATAAGAAACCCGTAGAACTGTAGCGGAATAGCGTTTTTTTTTCAATTACCCAATTTGGAATTTTTTTCCTGCTTCCCACTACACCATATGCAATATTAAATGGTGGCGTTGGAAAGTACAACTTGTCCCGCAAAAAACAAGTCCTCATACAGCTATGTGAACAGAAAAATAAAACAGTTATAGCTGTTTGAAGGCAGGGAGCGCAAAACGAAAATGCATAACCGAAAAAAACCTCCGGGGTAGAAGGGGTTAAATATTCATAGAATGCCCCCAAGTGACTACATTCAGGTTAAAGTCTCATGCACACGACCATATGTATTTTGCGGTCAGCAAAAAACGGATCCGCAAAAAATACGGATGACGTCTGTGTGCATTCCGTATTTAGTGGAACGGAACAGCTGGCCCCTAATAGAACAGTCCTATCCTTGTCCATAACTTGGACAATAATAGGACAAGTTCTGTTTTTTTGTGGAACGGAAATATGGACATACGTAAACGGAATGTACACGGAGTATCATTAATTTTTTTGGCGGACCCATTCAATTGAATGGTTCCGCGTACGGTACGCAAAAAAAACGGAACGGACACGGAAAGAAAATACGTTCGTGTGCATGAACCCTAAATCAGGGCCTATGGGCCATTCTTCAACTGAGGTGTACCCTTCATGACCTTATATCCCCAATGCAGATTTTGTATCTGTTCTCCCCTGGGGAGGCGAAGGAGACATAAGTGAGCAAGTGTCTTCCTCCACTTGTACACAGTCTGCTTAGGTATCCAGAGGATTCCCCCAATGACTACATTCTGACTGAATCCCCCAGATCAGGGCTAACAAGCCATTCATCGTCTAGGGTAAACTGCCCTGAACACCTAGTTCTTCTCCCTGCACTTTCTGGAGAGGCACAGGGGTAGAGCCATGAGGTAAGGAAATTGTTCCATAGATATCAGAATTCAAAGTTATCTAGGCTTCCATAGTTCTCAGCTGGATCATCTGAATCATCAGACTCAGTGTTCACAGGATGCATGGGTATATATTCCTTTCTTGTAGCCTTTCCATAATTCAGTATACAGTTTGTAATTACAGTTGGGTTGTGATGATAACATCTTCTTCCTGACCTTACTTCCAATTTAATCAGAAATTACAAATTTAGAATTGCTAAAATTATCTCAATCCTTTCATAAAGATAACACCAACCACCAGCCCACCATTTTATTTCACTAAACCAGTTAACTGGGTTTAATCAACACAGTAAAGCAGCCTAGTCGGGAGGCCATTATTCTTTAGTTGTATTCATTGTAATGTAAGTCATCGATCACCCAATAAACAAGCAAAATACTGGGTGAAACAATAATGTGGACACCTAAATCATTTCTAGGCAGCAGATTGTGCTGTCTAAACAGCAGTTTGCTGCCTAGAAATAATGACTTTGCATGGGGATGAGAGACGGCTCGTCAAAATACAGTGTAGAGGATCGCTGCATATAAGCCTTTGTGGGCAATTTGTTTAATGATTGCATTTCACCCATTTTGAGCTAAAAATAATTTTTTCTATTGGTCTTTATTAAAAATATTCAGCCGTTCTGTTACAAAGGGTTAACTGTTTGTCTAGCTGTGTGCATCATACTTTTTACTTTCACTTTGTGATGGTCATCTAATAACCCTTATCTCTAAAATACTAAAACGTCATAAACATTTATTTAAGCCACATTCTTATCAGTTAGATAAGAATCCAGCTATAATAAGTGTTAATAATATCAGAGATAAGGAGATGTCAGCTGAGATGTCAGAGGTAATCATAAAAAAATTGCCCCCAAAGATGTACAGAGCCTTTAAGAGTTTAGCAGCCTTTCTGTGATCATCATGATCTGTTTAATCAAAATAATTACACATTTGCAAACTAAGGGCCCCTTTACATGGCCCAATGTAGCAAGTGTCGTCAGCAAAGAAGACTGCTCCATTTACATGAAGCGATCCCCTCCCCAGTATGGGGAGGAGTGATCTCTAATACCATTGCTCATTCCCTTATAGAAATATAGTTGGCTGGAAGCAAAGTGCTGTTTAGATGGCATGATCTACTCCCTGGTCATCGGGTAATTGGCGTCACCTTTACACTGGCAGATTATCGTTAATGAGTATCTTTACTAACACCTGCTAGCGATAATCTGCTTGAACAAGGGCCCTTAAATCTATTACTGAGGATGATTGGCTGACAGGGGAAGGCTGGCAGCAGAGATACTGGTGGGAGATGCTCCTGATAGAACAAACATCATAGAGCCATTCATTCCATTGTGATCGCCTGATTAGTTAAATCATGATGATCGCACAGGGGATAATGGAATTTATTAGTTCCGTTATCACCAGGGAGGTCCCAAGGATGCCCTCTGCATCGGGGAGCTGTCTGTGAGAGAGCACACAGAAGCGCAAATCCCAAAAAACAAGCTGACTTACAGAGCTGCAGCAGTGAGTTTAAAGCGTTAAACTGAAATCATTGAATATTTTAGAATGAACATACCTCTGCTGGTTTGTAAAATATCATTAATGTTAATTGCTAAAGTAAATATATATATATATATGCTTACTTTATATTTTAGAACCTGACTTTGAAATGCACAAACTGGAAATATGTTACAAGAAACTTTCGAAAATCCAGTCAGATTTGGATAAAACGGATGAAGTATCCTTTATTATGGAAAGCATTAAAAAAATGATGGATGAATTTAAAGAAAAATACACAAGGATTGCCATACTCTCACAAAACGGTATGCCAGTTGAAATGTATTTGTTTCAGTCACAAACCAATGCATGTTGTAACCGGTTACCTGTCACGAGTTTTAAGTTAAAATTAATTACAGTATATTAGGTGGTATGCAATTAAGTGGGGATAGCGGGGGGCTTAATATAGGTTCATGCCTTTTGCTTTATAGTAATTAGAGCCAGAACCCCTCACAATTTGGAAGCAGTTTCCTTTTCAGAAGCTGAGTGGGCAAATTTATCATCTAGAAACCCTTACTCATTTAGAAGCCTCTGCAGCTCATCTTCTAGCAGATACTGAGGATTCCAGCAGGTATGAAGGCCAAGGTGGCAGACCGTATATAGGGATATCTGGTACTACTTATTACCAAAACTTTTTATGCTATATACGTATCTATTACCAAAACAGGCAATCTGTGAGTAGGGGATAAACAAGCTTGCCCACATACATGTATGACAAGTTTTTCTTGTGAAAACTCAGACCAAGGTTCTCTAAATTTTAATATTTTTATGGTGATCAGAAGCATAACAAACTGGTGAGTTTGGGTCATTGGGCCACTGTTTCAGTCTTTTGACCCACCAGGTATTCTACCAAGGCCAGGGTACAGTCACAACAAGCTTTGACCATTGTTTCCAGCATTGCCACCTGGCAAGGCAACCAGGCCTAGAGATGAAACTAATGGAAGTACCGGTATGCCTCCATCTTATTAACAGCTTTACACGGGTTGTCCTAGAGACGTGTGGTTGAAGAATAACTCTATGGAGTCACCCAAGCCATGCAACTATCCCTGCACTTTAAGTCCCTGTGAAAAAAAAAACACATTACAAATGATTATCATTTGACATTTTGTCATATATTAATGTGCATCAGAGAGACGCTTCAGACTTCATTCTAATAACGTTTTTCCAACTTTATCTTGTGTTTTATTCTCAGGAAAAGGGAAGAGTTTTTTGCTCAATTTACTGTTCCTTTTGACAATTGACAATGAAGAGGAATACCAGAACAACAACAAGAAAATAAAACTACCAAAGGTAGTATACATTTCAGCCACCAGAACAAGTCCAAATTTATTATAGCTTTATTTTATTTACTGTCTTTCTTGATCCTTCTTTATCTTGTGTACTACCGGTATATATTTTTATGAATATTGATATTTATTAAAGTTAGAAAAACATCCGTTTTCTATAGTATATCATATATATACAGTATGTATAATATATATTAAAATATATATATATATATATATATATATATATTAAGGGATCGCTCTCTCTCTCAGGGGGTCGCAATCACAAATCTTCCGACACACAGGGGGTTTTAACGTCCAAATGGTGCTTTATTATTATTATTATTATTTATTTCTCATTACACTTCACGTTAATGGTAAATTTGAGTTGATATTTTTTAATTTTATTTATAAAAAAATCCAAAAGTTAACGAAAATTTGAAAACATTCACTTTTTTCTAAGTTTGAATCTCTCTGCCTTTAAAGGGAACCTGTCATCTCCGAAACACCCCCTGAACTAGAGTAAGTGTTGTATAGTGTAAGTGATGCTGAATCCGAATATGTAAGTTTTATCTTCATACTCACTTCCATTCCGACGCTGTGCTCCTACAAACCTGCAGTAAAATGCTCACTGGACTCCGGTGCTCACTCACATAATGGAGAGGACTCAAAGAAGAGTCCAGTGAGTGCATTTCACTGCAGGTTTGTGGGAGCACAGCGTCAGAATAGAAGCGAGTATGAAGATAAAACTTACATATTCGGATTCAGCATCACTTACACTATACACCGCTTACTGTAGTTCATGGGGTGTTTCGGAGGTGACAGGTTCCCTTTAAGACAGATAGTGATACCCCATAAAATATTCATTAATTTACATTCCCCATATGTCTACTTTATGTTGGCATCATTTTGGTAGTGTAATTTTATTTTTTAAGGACATTAGAGGGTTTAGAATTTTAGAAGCAATTTATGCAAATTTGCAAAATCAACTTTTTTAAGGACCAGTTCAGTTCTGAAGTCAGTTTATGGGCTTTCATAATAGAAACCACCTATAAATTACCCCATTTTAGAAACTACACCCCTCAAACCATTCAAAACTGGTTTTAGAAATTTTGTTAACCCTTTAAGTATTCCACAGGAATTAAAGCAAAATAGATGTGAAATTTCAAAATTTCACTTTTTTTGCAGATTTTCTATTTTAATTATTTTTTTTCCTGTAACACATCAAGGGTTAACAACAAAAGAAAACTCAATATTTATTATCCCGATTCTGCAGTTTGCAGAAACACCCCACATGTGGTCGTAAACTGTTATTTGGGGATACGCCAGGGCTCAGAATGGGAGGAGCAGCATCTGCATTTTCTAACATGGAATTTTCTGTCACGGTTTTTAAGAGCGATAACTTTTAAATTGTTTTGTGGACTGAGCTGCGTGAGGGCTTATTTTTTGCGGGACAAGCTGTGCTTTTTATTGGCACCATTTTGGGGTACATCTGGCTTTCTGATCACTTTTTGGGAGGTTAAGTCACAAAAAAAAACAGTTTTTTTACACCGTTCACTTGAAAAAAAAAAGCTGTTTTTATTATTTTTTTACGCGGTTCACTTGATGGGGTAGATCATGGCATATTTTTATAGAGCCGGTCGTTGCGGACGCTGTGATACAAAATATGTCTATTTTATTTATTTATTTTTATTTGTAACATTTTTTTAATGACATATTTGAAGGAAAATTATTTTTTTATATGTGATTTTATTTTTTTATAATACTCTATTTTTTTTATTTTTTTATTTTACACTTTGTGTCCACCATAAGGTCATACAAGACCTCAGGGGGACAATAAACTTCACTTATTTATTTATTATTTTTTTTACACTTGATTTCTCCTGTAACTGGGGCTGACATAGTAGCCCCAGTTACAGTGGAAATACACCACCAGAGAGGCTGTACAGCATAATACTATGCTGTACAGCCTGAGTGCAGGGCTGATCGGGTCTATGAAAGACCCGGCAGCTCCTCCACACTCCTGGCCCCGGTGATCACGTGACCGCCGGGCCGGGACAGGAAGCGCACATAGCGCTTCCTGATGTGTATACACAGCGCTCGTTGGTCCCTGCCTTCTCTTTGGGGTACCTTGCTGTCACTGACAGCAGGTACCCCGCTGTGCAGCTGCACGATTAACATGCAGCTGCTATCTCTGAATGGACGTTCAGAAACGTCCATTCAGAGATACTTAACCACTTCCCGGACATATATATCCTATGGGCAGACGACTGTTAGGTATCCTCTTGGTCTCATGATGTCAAAATGTGAATAGCATGATGAGGAGGACTGTTTAAATACCAGGAAATTTATTGGGCGATTCATGGATCAAAGCACCGCAGCCTCTTCAAACAGCTGATTGGTGGGGGTACTAGGAATCAGACCCTCGCTGACCTGATATTGATGACCTATAATATGACCTACAGTACTGTATACCTGGAAAACCTGTTTAACTAACAAAAAACATTTTCTTTATGATAGGATATTACTGGGGATCCAGCCATTGAAGAGCTTGGAGAAACTATTAATGAACTTCCAGATGTGGTAAGGATGATAGACATGCAATACTTATTATATTGTTATTGTAATGCTTGTTGTCTAATTTTAGTTAAATATGTTGTCTCCCTTCAGCAAATGGCATTTATCAAGTAGGCAGATTTAATTTAAGGCACTTACTAATGTATTGTGATTGTCCATATTGTCTCCTTTGCTGGCTTGAAGCATTTTTCCATCACATTATACACTGCTTGTTTCCAGGAGTTACGAACACCCTGCAATCCAGCAATCGTGCGTGAACACTATAGGAAAACGTGCTGGCCTATCTGGTGTCCTGGACTGTGGGAGCGCACATAGACATGCATGCGCAACAGCTCCCCTTTCCTGACACTTCATATCCTTGCTGCTGCAGTGGTCGTAAACGCTGGAAATGAGCAGTGTATAATGCAATGGAAAAATGCATCAAGCCAGCAAAGTAGGCAATATGGACAATCATAATACATTAGTTAATGGCTTGTATAACCTTTCTCTACATGATGAATGCCATTTGCTGAAGTGAGACAACCCGTTAACATTGGTTATTTAATTTTCATTCAGCTGTTGATGCTACAGTATATGCTGAAAAATGATATCACTACTTTTCTAGTCCAGAGAGATCATCATTAAAGGGAATTTGTCACCCAAATTTTGGACTATTATCTGTAGTAATACATGAGTAGAACTGCAGATAAGGAGTCCAGATCACAATTATTTTTTTTCCTTCTTTCAACAGTTCCACTGAAATATACAGTCAAGACTGTTGTGCTGTTCTTACTGTACATAGTGGAGAGAACTCATGTGCGCATGCACGGCAGTCTTAACAGTGTATTTCAAAGCAGCTCTGAGCACTCGCAGCGGGGGACAGGGGGGCAGTAGAAAAACAAAAAAATAGTTATCTGGACTCCATATCACTACTCCACAGTACTACTCATGTATTATTGTGGATAATACTCCAAAATCGAGGTGACAGATCCCCTTTAAAGCATGTACTTGAAGATCCAGGATCAGTAAACTGCACTAAATTAGAAAGTCATGAATAAATGGGATTTATATAAATCAAATTGACATTTTACAGTAAAACTGTCAATTTTATGTTGTTCTCTTAAAGGGAATCTGTCACCAGCAACTTTCCTATCCAAGTAAAGGCATAGACACATTGCTTAAGTTCACATGACAGAAGTATTGGTTATTCTCAGGGCCAGCTCCAGGTTCATGTGGGCCACTGGGCGATAAAGTCTCAGTGGGCCCCCTTAAGTAATAACTCTGAGTACAGATAATATAGTAGACATCCCCTGCAGTCCTATGTAACAGCACAGATAACACAGTGATGGCTTTCTGAGCAAAGATAATGTAGTAGTATTACCTGCAGTCCTGTGTAAAACCACAGATAACACTAGTGCTGATAATGTGGTAGTGTTACCTGCAGTCCTATGTAAAACCACAGATAACACTAGTGCTGATAATTTGGTAGTGTTACCTGCAGTCCTGTGTAAAACCACAGATAACACTAGTGCTAATAATGTGATAGTGTTACCTGGAGTCCTATGTAAAACCAGATAACACTAGTGCTGATAATGTGGTATAGTTACCTGCAGTCCTATGTAAAAAACACAGATAACACTAGTGTAGATCATGTGGTAGTGTTACCTGCATCCTTAGTGTGCCTCCCTGTGTCTCTCCCACGGGACTCCATGCTGGTGGCGCTGCCTCCTCTTCCTTCTTCTTCTTGCTCTCACAGAACGTCCTGATGCAGCTGTATCAAGACATAGGAACACTGTGGGCATAGTGATGGTGACACACACAGGGACAGGGACACACACACACACACACACACGGGGACAGATACACACACAGGGACAGACACACACACACAAAGACAGACACACACAAGGACATATACACAGGGACAGACACACACACACACATACACAGGGACAGACAGACACACACACAGGGACAAACACACACACACACACACACACAGGGACAGACACACACAGAGACAGACAGACATACACCCATACACACACAAACACACACACAGGGACAGACACACACAGGGACTGACACACATGCAGGGACAGACACACACAGGGACAGACACACACACAGGGACAGGCACAAACACACACACACACACACACACACACACACAAGGACAGACATACACGCGCACACACACACACACACACACAGCTAGGCCTCACCACACTTCAGCTCCCTCTGTGCTGGAACGCAGCTATTGGCTCCTCCCCCACTGGTCACATGGGTGATGACATCAGGAAGGTCCTTTAGCCGGGTAGGAAACTCCATCTACTCTGTTCTGAGTCCTGGGGCCGCTCACCCCAGCAGTGCACTCTGCAAAAATTGCCTGCACTGCTGGGGTAAGCTGCCCTAGAATTCAGAAAAGGCATTTTAATGAAGACCAGGACATGGCTGCAGGATGGCCCGGGTGTGCCAAGTGCTGATGCCGGCCCTGTCCAGCGACCCCGATCCGCACTTGGGGGAGCTGGTGCACGCCTGGATTTTGACCTCCCAGTGATCAATTGACTGCATACATTAGTGTCGGGTGTGTCTGCTGCCATCTTTAACGTCCTAACTGCCATCATACACAGTATATGCATAAGGTGGTCAGGAATGGTTATCTCACCAAACATATTTTTCAAACCAGCACCTGAATCTGAATACTTTTGTAATTGCATGTATTTAAAAATGTAGTATAGCCACTGAGTTAGTCAATAATATGTATCTGTATAGCGCCACCTGCTGTTTGTTCTTTTCATTTTTTGTCTGTCTCACTGAGCTGGTCAAATGTGCTCGGTTTAAATCTTCAATTGCCACCAGCCATATGTTCTGTTAGAAACTGTGGCAGTTATAAGGAGAGAGCAGAAAGGAAATGTCCCTTGATCTGCCAGGCTGAAGATAATCTAGCAGAGCAATTAGAGCAATGAATGTGGAGATCTCTGGACCCATGAGGGATACTGGGCTGGTTCTAGCCTTATTAAAAAAAAGAGATTGCCAAGTACTATATGGTGTTCATTTTTTACATCAATCATGGCATAACTCCTTTAAGGAGTTAAGAACAAATATACAGAATTTAGAATCTCAGTAAGTTCTTAATTTTGTTTCCTATAGGTGAAAGACTTTCTTAAAACATATCAAAATAGACAGGATAAATTCAAAGCAGTAATGAAGCCTATCTGTGTAGAGATGAAGCCTGCTGATACTCATGTAAGTATTAAGATTCAAAAAGAAACAACATTCTAAAACAATATACAAAAGATATTTAAGATTATTTGGATAAGTGGAAATACAATGACTTGTGTTTTTCTTTTGTGCACAGGCTGTAGAGCAATCCAAAAATCATTTTTTAAGTTTACCAAACTATTTCAAAGAGGGTGGAAGAATTAATACTGAGCCATTCATATTACCACAGTAAGTACAGGAGGATAATTATGGTGGTTAGAGTAATTGGGCTGCTTTAATTTGGGAAAAAATATGCCCTAGAGCAGTGGTGGCGAACCTATGGCATGGGTGCCAGAAGTGGCACTCAGAGCCCCTCTGTGGGCACCCGCACCCTGGAAAAAGTCTATGGTGTACCAATATGCTTTAGACTTTTCCTGCCATTCATCAACGCAGGGAGCACTATGAACAGCACAGGCAGTGCACTGAATGTAGGCCGGGTATTATAACTAAACGATAAAGTACATGGAAGATATACTATACTGGACTGTAGTATTCAGGTTAAATTGCCGTGTTGCCACTTTGCCATAAATAATTGGGTTTTGGGTTGCAGTTTGGGCACTTGGTCTCTAAAAGATTTGTCATAACTGCCCTAGGGGAATAATTATTATGACTTTCCACAAAACGATTATATGTTTTCATGTTTAATAATTAATTAATAATAACGGAACAGGCCACTCATTATAGAAATGCCTATTCTTGTCCTCAAAACAGACAAGAATAGGACATGTCGAAAATTTTTTGCGGGGCCACGGAATGGAGAAACGGTTGCAAATACATAGCACACGGAGTGCTGTCCGCGTCTTTTGCGGCCCCATTGAAGTGAATGGGTCCAGATGCGGACCCAAATAACGGTCATGTACATAAGGCCTTAGAGTCAACCTATCACCACTTGTTGCTAATGTTTCTTGTCCTTCTAAATATTTTTACATAGTGATGTTATACTGAAAGGTATTCTTTGTGATAAAATATGTATTTTTTCCCTTTCATCCTCTACGACAGCATCTACTTCTTAATAAAATAAACAAGACGGCAAATCATAATGAGGTCGTTATTATTGGGGACTTCAACTACCCAGTTATAGACTGGGAAACTGGAACCTGTACATCTCATAAAGGAAACAGGTTCTTGGAAATAACCAAAGACAATTACCTATCCCAACTGGGACCCGACTAGAAGGACGGCCATAATGGACTTAGTATTACCCAATAGACCTGACAGAACAACAGATGTGCAGTTTGGGGGACACCTGGAAAATAGTGATCATAATATAATAACCTTCAAATGAGTGTTTCTTCAGGGAGGAACAAAAATATCAAACTTCAAAAAAGCTAAATTTAGCCAACTAAGAGACACCATAGGCCTAACTAACTGGGACAAAGTCCTCAAAAATAAAAATACAGCCACAAAATGGAATATTTTTAAAAGCATCCTAATATCTAATTGTGAAAGGTACATACCTTATGGAAATAAAAGGTTAAGAAACAAGAAAAAAACAACGTGGATAAATAGAACTGTAAAGAAAACAATAAATGACAAAAAGAAAGCATTTAAATTACTAAAACAGGAGGGGAGCGAGAAAGCATTGAAAAACTATAAGGAAAAAAATAGAACATGTAAAAGACACATAAAAACAGCCAAACTAGAGACCGAGAGATTAATCGCCAAAGAGAGTAAAACTAACCCTAAAATGTTCTTCAATTATATAAATAGTAAAAAGTATAAATGTGAAGGTGTCGGCCCCTTACAGAGTAATGAGGGGGAGTTGCAGAGAGCAATGAGGAGAAAGCAAAGCTATTAAATATTTTTTTCTCCACTGTATTCACTGAGGAAAATAAACTGTCAGATGAAATGCAGAATATAAAAGTAAATTCCCCATTAAAAGTGTAATATAGAAGTACAGCAGCGTCTTAAAAAGATTAAAATAGGCAAATCGCCAAGATCGGATGGCATACTCCCCCGTATCCTAAGAGAATTAAGTAATGTCATAGCCAGACCCTTATTTCTGATATTTAAGGACTCTATAGGGGAGTGTTCCACAGGATTAGCGCATAGCAAATGTGGTGTCAATATTCAAAAAGGGTCCAAAAACAGACCCTGGAAACTATAGGCCGGTAAGTTTAACATCTGTTGTGTTTGAAGGTTTTCTAAGAGATGCTATCTTGGAGTACCTCAATGAAAACAAGCAAATAACTCCATATCAGCATGGCTTCATGAGGAATCGGTCATGTCAAACTAATTTAATCAGTTTCTATGAGGAGGTTAGTTCTAGACTTGACTGTGGCGAATCAATGGACGTCGTATATCTGGACTTCGGCAAAGCATTTGACACGGTACCACATAAAAGGTTAGTATATAAAATGAGAATGCTTGGACGGGGAGAAAATGTCTGTATGTGGGTAAGTAACTGGCTCAGTGATAGAAAACAGAGGGTGGTTATTAATGGCACATACTCAGATGGGGTCTCTGTTACTAGTGGGTCAGTATTGGGCCCTATTCTCTTCAATATATTTATTAATGATCTTGTAGAAGGCTTGCACAGAAAAATATCAATTTTTGCAGATGACACTAAACTGTGTAAAGTAATTAACACAGAAGAGGACAGTACACTGCTACAGATGGATCTGGATAGATTGGAGGCTTGGACAGAGAAGTGGCAGATGAGGATCAACACTGACAAATGTAAGGTTATGCACATAGGAAGAATAATGCAAGTCACCAGTACATACTAAATGGTAAAACACTGGGTAATACTGATATGGAAAAGGACCTAGGAATTTTAATGAACAGCAAACTAAGCTGTAAAAACCAGTGTCAGACAGCTGCTGCCAAGGCCAATAAGATAATGGGTTGCATCAAAAGAGGCATAGATGCCCGTGATGAGAACATAGTCCTGCCACTTTACAAATCACTAGTCAGACCACACATGGAGTACTGTGTACAGTTCTGTTATGGGCTCCTGTGAACAAGGAAGACATAGCAGAGCTGGAGAGGGTTCAGAGGATGGCAAGTAAAGTAATAACTGGAATGGGTGGACTACAGTACCCAGAAACATTATCAAAATTAAGGTTATTCACTTTAGAAAAAAGACGACTGAGGGGAGATCTAATAACTATGTATAAATATATCAGAGGCCAGTACAGAGATCTCTCCCATCATCTATTTATCCCCAGGACTGTGACCGTGACGAGGGGACATCCTCTGCGTCTGGAGGAAAGAAGGTTTGTACACAAACATAGAAGAGGATTCTTTACGGTAAGAGCAGTAAGACTATGGAACTCTCTGCCTGAGGAGGTGGTGATGGTGAGTTCACTAAAAGAGTTCAAGAGAGGCCTGGATGTATTTCTGGAGGGTAATAATATTACAGGTTATCGTTACTAGAGAGGGGTCGTTGATCCAGGGAGTTATTCTGATTTCCTGATTGGAGTTGGGAAGGAATTTTTTCCCCTAAAGTGAGGAAAATTGGCTTCTACCTCACAGGGTTTTTTGCCTTCCTCTGGATCAACTTGTAGGATAACAGGCTGAACTGGATGGACAGATGCCTTTTTTCAGCCTTATAAACTATGTTACTATGTTACCACGAAGTGTGAGGAAATTTGACTTTGGTTCAAATCAAATTTTTCCTGAAATGTGGATCTAATTTCACTTCGTCAACTTCGATTTGCTTATCTCTACTCATAATGCTGCCACTGAGAGAAGGAAGGGAGCAGGAAAGCTACTAAGCATGTCAGTGCACCACTGAATGCAGAAGCTGGACCTGAACTTTGGCCCATGAGAAACAGCAGGGGGCACTTCCAGAGAGAAAAAAATGCAATGTACATAAAATCCCAACTGTATTTTCATTGCGTGCACATTACTCTATAGCTTGCTCTCAAGGCACACATTCAATATACTTCTTATTAAATTTACAATATTTATTAACAATATTGAATGGCTGACTTGACATCCAACTAATTTCCATTTAATACCGTATTTTTCCCAGCAGCAGTTACTGGAGGAGAAATGTCTGGCCAGCAGGAAATTCACATTTTAGAAGACCAATACACAGTGGCTGCCTCAGTTTAGATTATCTTTAGATTGTTGTGTTTTCACATTATTAGTGGTGTATTATGCATAAATTCTTTATAATTTATTTCTTACAGAAAAAGTTTAATGCAAAGCTATGAATCTACAACAAAATGCATCATACATCTGAGATATGGGACTGTTTATCAGATGAAAGTGGAATATTTTAGCAGTGTAGATTTGAAGCAACAATTGTTTGAATTCGTCTTATTGAGCAGAAATGGTAAGTGGAACATTATGGGTTTTTTTTTCATTTGAAACTTGCTTGAATAGTGTGTTAATTCACATCCAAATGGTGAAAATAAGTATTATTGGGGACATTTATCAAATCAGATATGTTAGTTTTGAGGCTAAAAAAAGTTGCAAGTCATGGCAACTGAGCCGGTTTCTGCAACATTTGGTGTTCCTCACCACTTTTCAAAGTTGTCTGTTTTAAGAGCTGGTATTAGACCTGGATTATGGCTCATTTACTATGTACAACTTTTGCAAAAGTCACACAAAAGTCGTAACCTACACCAGGCAACCCCGTGGTGTACTTTTACACAAAACCACATTGCACTCATGCCAAATATATTATTAATGTGTACTATTTTTTTATAACTTTGGCTCAAGCACACAAAGCAAAGACAGACTTAAAATTGACACAAAACAACCTCAAATGATAAATATTCGCTTATGTGTGCATTCCAGGAAGAATCCATTTTGTGTTCCTTTTTTATCATTGACTTCATGTCAGAGCCATATGTGGCTAAAATCCCCTTTTACAAGGGCCGACTGTGCAGGCAATTATTGGGAACAAATTGTTTGCTCCCGATAATTGCCTGACCGAACGTATGTAAAGAAACAATAAAGTTTATATGTTTCTTTACATACGTTTACGTGTGTTTCTAGTATTGGTGTGCGCAGTTTGTAATTACACACGTATATATCTACTCATTGTTTGGAGCCCATATATGTTATTGGAGCAGTTATCCTCATTGTTTTACAGATAAAGCTGATGTGAAGTATGAAACTGGCCTGAATAAGCATATAAAGGAAAAGGCATATGAATGTTTACAGTCTAGATTTGCCGTCTTAACAAATTCTAATATTTCTGATATTAATGAGGTAAGTTATTCCTACCTAAAATCCTGCCTGCACCCCAGTTGCCTGAATCCTTTCTGCAACCTTATTGCCTGAATCTTGCTCCGCATTCCTATCAGGGGCAGACTTGGAACTTAAAGGGAACCTGTCATCTCCAAAACACCCCGTGAACTAGAGTAAGCGGTGTATAGTGTAAGTGACGTTGAGTCCGGTTATGTAATTTTTATCTTTATACTCACTTCCATTCTGATGCTGTGCTCCCACAAAACTGCAGTAAAATGCACTCACTCGACTCCGGTGCTCACTCAAATAATGGAGACGACTCAAAGAAGAGTCCAGTGAGTGCATTTTACTGCAGGTTTGTGGGAGCACAGCGTCGGAATGGAAGTGAGTATGAAGATAAAACTTTCATAATCGGATTCAGCATCACTTACACTATACAACACTTACTCTAGTTCAGGGGGTGTTTTGGAGATGACAGGTTCCCTTTAAAGTGGCCTTGAAAAAAAACAACAACTAAAAATGGCCCCAAGTTGTAGATGAGTCCAAACTGACACAAGTAGGCAGGGACAACAGAAGCCACAAATAGAAGGGGACAACAGAAGTTACCAGGGCCAGCAATACCATAGTGCCCCACAAAATACTGCCCTAACAAAACCAAGTACCACAGTGCAGCATAAAATACTGCCCTACCACCATACTGAGGACAGTGGTACAGTTGAATTTAGGATGACACCTAGGGCGTTGGCAGCTTCATGAGCATCTGCCCATGGGGTATATGGCCACCCTGGTACTGAAATCTTTGTTCCTTAATCACTTGAACCCGCCCCCAACTCTGAATCCTGCTGCTCCAGCTTAATTTGTCCTACACTATTAATTGTTGCAAACTCAGTCTTCCTTAGTAAATAATATACTGAATTGGAGACTATTCTGGGGGACTGGCTTAGTTGCACATAGTAACCAATAAGATTTCACCTTTCATTTTTCATAACTCCTTTGGAAAATGAAAGATGGATTGGTTGCTATGGGAAACTAAGCCAGTTCTACTTTACAACAGTTTTATAAATCTCGCTTACTTGCAGCTGAGTCTATAGTCTATACCTCTGTGAACAGATCTACATGAAAGATCTATTTTTTGCACCTATGAAGCTAATCAATCCGATAATAAAATTCTGCCAACTATTATCTTCCATATATATATTTTTTTTTGTTAAAAAATACTGCTAGGAAATGATCCTCTTTTTTTCTACAGTACTAGGGCAGTATAACATTATGTATAACATGCATGCAGTGTATTTTTTACTAAAAAAAAATAATTATCAGCATCTTTCAATGTATTTATTATTTATTATTGTAGAAAGCTCTTCAACCATTTAACACTTATAGTGACATTGTACTCAGCAAGGAGGTTGAGAAATTTGCAGGGAAAACTGAGTTATATATTGGATATGGGAGAAATTCAACTGAAGATCGTCTTGCTGTAAAGGTAATCTCAATCTTTTGCTATAAGTAGTTATGTAATTTCTAGTCATTTTATTTAGCATAGTAAAGAGTGGTTCTAATGCTCTACTATACAGGGTGACCCACAAAAAAGTAGCCCGCCTCCAGCGATAGTATGACAAAACAAACAAGTGGATTGTTTTTTTTTTGTTTGTTTGTTTTTTTTTTAATTATTCACAAGTCACAAAAGATGCTGAAAGTTGTCCCTGTTCACATCTCTGGGCACATCAGACTATGTTGGCTGATCTGCTTGCAGCTCTTCAGCTGCAATGCTGCGGATAGTGTTTGTTATGTTTTCCTTGAGTTCATCCAGGGGATGTGGATTGTTGGTGGACACTTTCTGTTTTACATTTCCCTACAGATAAAAACTGCAGGTGGACAAGTCTTGGGAACATGGTGGCTAGTGATGAGAGAAGCGAGCTTTGAATGCTACACCCGAAGTTGCTTTGTTCAAAACTTCTGATTAATACTGTACCATTTGGAACCGAAGCCAAGTTCGGTTCCAAGTTTTAAAGTGGTTTTCCACTGTAAAAATCAACTACCGAAGTTATTCAACAAAGTCTTGTGCAACTGACTTTGGCTCATCGGAACCCGTACATTTTAATACTATCTGTACAGTATTAATCCAAAGTTTTGAATGAAGCAACCTCAGATGTAGCATCTGAAGCTCGCTTTGCTCATCACTAGTGGTGGCCATAACCCCTTGCTCATAGTTAGCTCTTCCATAAACAGTTCAGGAACCCGTGCCAGTGATTTCCGTGAGGTGCAGCATGTTGCCCCATCTTGTTGGAAAAAGCAAGACATTTTTTCTTCTGCAGTATCACTGTTGAAGAGCTGCAAGCAGTATTAGTCAACATAGTCCAACGTACCCAAAGATGCATAGACGTGAACGAGGACCACTTTCAGTATCTTTTGTGACTTGTGGGTAATTAAAAAAAAATCCACTTGCTAGTTCATTTTGTCATACTATCCGTGGAGGCGGGCTACTTTTTCGTGGGCCACCCTTTATAACAACTACTGGAACCAGGGCCGGGACAAGGTATTTAGATGCCCTAGGAAGAGCAGGCAAATTGCCCCTCCCACATCAATTAAAAGTAACATTACTTCATAATAAATATATTAAAACGCATTTAAAAGAAGCAGTGTAGGGAAGACCCAGTGACTTACGGATGACATCTCCATGGATTTGAGATCTTCACTTCCCTTTTCTTCTCCACTTGGTCCAAACCATTACAGGCAGACGTCTTTGGTCAGAGTAAGAAGACACCAGTATTACTATATGGTACATGGGGACTGTTACAGATTTTTCAACTCAGCTCCCAAATTTAGACAGACCACAGATAAGCCCCCATGTTTATACAGGCCACTGTCATCCTCCTGCTACTCTCAATATTATACCCTCTGTGCTCTCCCATACCCACACACATTTTACTGCCAGAAATAATAGTGCCATACAGATCCCCTATAGTAATAGTGCTCCCAGACTGCCCTCATTAGTAATAGTGCCCCAAATAGTGATAGTACTCAAGAGTTCCCGCATTAGCAATGCCCTCTATAATGTGACCAATATTAATATTGCCCTTACAGTACCCCCAGTAGTATTATTTAGAGTTGAGTGAAGCGACGCATTCAAAGCAGAATTCGGTTTGAAGTTTAGGAAAACTTTGATTTGCAAGAATCCGAATTTCCTCACGATAACTAATCAGGTTCAAGTTTTCCTTAAATGGTGGCTGCATGTGTAACAAAGCTAAACTAAGTGTAGAGGAGACAAGCCCGGGAACGCAAGATCACCCATAATGCCATGAAGCCAGCTAATCTGCAGATAGCCAACTCCTGTGATGTCACAACCCTATAAAGCTCTCATCCCACGTGGTCTGCACCATTGTCCTGTGAGTTGAGCATATAGAGAGGCGTGACATGGGCTCATGCGCTAGGGACAGTGTTTCTGACAACTATTAATAGAAGAATTCAATACCAATAAGGGCTCGTTCACATCACCGTTAGGGCTTCCGTTCTCCTGCTCCGTTATAGGAGCAGGAGAACGGAAAGGACGGATTCGGGGCATAACTGAGCCCAACGGAGCCTAAGGGACCCCATAGACTATAATGGGGTCCATTAGGTTTCCGCTCAGAAGATGATTTTTGAAGCGGAGACAAAAGTTGTGCACGCATTATAGTCTATGGGGTCCCTTAGGCTCCGTTGGGCTCAGTTATGCCCCGAATCCGTCCTTTCCGTTCTCCTGCTCCTATAACGGAGCAGGAGAACGGAAGCCCTAACGGTGATGTGAACGAGCCCTAAGAAGGAAGCTTGTATTAATCCAGTGCCCAGTGTGCCAACCAATACCATCCAGTCTGCACTCCTTAGGTGGGCCAGGTCTTAATGATTTAATACTGTCCATTCTCATATTTTGCTGCCTTTACTTCCTACAAAAGTCAGCAAGATGCAGAGAGAGGAGGAGCTCGATGTTCCTGATGACATATTCTCATCAATATTAAATGATGTGGCAAAGGAGGAAAAGCAGATGGCAGAAGAAGGGCTCCCACCTGTAGGGCAGGAGAGCGCTGGGGTTGGAGAAGTGGGTATGCCAGCATATTGTGACCCCACCTAACCGGCCAAACCCAATACCAGCAAACAGCCCCTGTTTAAAGGTGC
>ONZH01008681.1:0-24483 GCA_900303285.1 Rhinella marina
GTTATTCGAGTCGAACTTTTCCCGATGCTCGGGTGCTCGTTTCGAATAACGAACCCCATTGAAGTCAATGGGAGACTCGAGCATTTTTGCGGGGGACCAAGGCTCTGCCTAGGGAAGGCTGGGTGAAAACCTGGAAACCTCAGAAAATGATGGAAACACCACGGAAATGGACAGGAAACAGCAGGGGCAGCATGCATGGATGCCTCTGAGGCTGCTTAATCCCACCATTACCCCAAATCCTCAGGCAACATCCTGGTGGTTACCCTCATGGCAATTGTGCTCACCCAGACCAAGAAAGGCGAGGCAAATACCCATCACATGTTAGGGAAGCACCCAACTAGGTGCAACGAAGGTCCATCACCGCCTGCAGGTGACACCACTGCTCATGCTGGCACTGCAGCTGAAATCCAGTTTAGTATCTGTTCTTAGCAGTTGCTGTGGCTGCTGGTGGTATAGTGGTATAGTGGTATAGTGGTATAGGGGTATAGTGGTATAGTGGTATAGTGGTATAGGGGTATAGGGGTATAGTGGTATAGGGGTATGCATAGCTACTTCTCAAGCAGTTGATCTGGGTTCAATTCCCGTCTATTGCAGGAGGCAATTCAGAATCAGTACAATATCTAATACGTCCCCCTACCTGGGAAAATTGTTTGGAGAGAGGGCATGTAGGTGGGGGGGAAGGAGGTTTCGCTGGAAGAGCCAGAGGAGTGCCCCCTGGGCTAGCGTGTGTGGTGGTGACAACAGCCGGATGGATTTAGGAAAACTGTTGCTTTAACCCGTATGGTATCAATTCTTCTCAGTTTAATACCGTATACGTCCCCTATATTTAATGGATTTTTCGAACACGGAAAACGGAAAAAGAGCTTGCTCTGGCCAGGGGAGTGTCTTTCCCACTGCAGCTAAGGGGACGTGTCCGTGCTCTGCCTATCACAGGTCAGGAGGCAATTAAAAGAAGAAACAAAAAAAACATCAGTACAATATCTAATACGTCCCCTATCCGGGTAAATAGTATGGAGAGAGGGCCTGTAGGTGGGGGGAAGGAAGTTGAGCTGGAAGAGCCAGAGGAGTGCCCCCTGGGCTAGCGTGTGTGGTGGTGACAACAGTCGGATGGAGTTAGAATGACAACGCAGGACCCCAACTTAAAAATTTAGCATCAACCGGTACAGTCGTAAATTATGAGATTGATCAACTGTGGTATGTATACTACTCAGTTTAAAACCGTATATGGCAGCTATCCAGAAAAATGGTTTGGAGAGAGAGAAAGATAGGACAAAGACGTAAATTGTTTGGAGAGAGGGCCTGTAGGTGGGGGGGGCAGGCTGGGGGGAAGGAGGTTTCGCTGGAAGAGCCAGAGGAGTGCCCCCTGGGATAGCGTGTGTGGTGTTGACAACAGCCGGATGAAGTTAGAATGACGACACAGGACCCCAACATAAAAATTTTGCATCAACCGGTACAGTCGTAAATTATGAGATTGATCAAGTGTGGCATGACTTTTTAGATGGAGATTGCATGTGGTCACGTACTCCCTGGAACCCCATAGTCACCCCTTCCCTGATGTGCTAGCCCAGAACATTCTCTGCCCCAATTCGCAAGACCTTTTGCTGTTTCCGTGTGCTGACAGTGGTGATTTACCAGTGTTGTCTGAGGAGGTGGTGGACAATGGCGAGACACAGGTGTCGGGGGGTGAGGTAGTTGAATGGGAAGCAAGTTACAGTGGGGACTCCTTGGGGGGGACTTTCTCATGATGGGACAGATTCAACTTGGGTGGATCAGGCACAGGAACAGATGAATTTTTTGGGCGGTTTATTTAACTTTTATTTAGCAAAAATAACCACAGAGATATTTATTCGTTATCTTCTCTGCGCAGTCTGGCGTTGGGGTTCGTCACTTTGATGGCGAGCTGTGCCGCTCTCTCCACAATGGTCTGTGTGTTCTTAGATGGAGACTTTGTCGGCGATTTCAGTACAGAAGGACTTGTTGCTCATCCACAGAACCTCGTCCTCCTTGACATTGTGGACAAGGAATTTGCGGGTGGACCAGGAATTTGCGGAACCCTGTGAGCAGCATGTGTTTGGTCTTCTACTTGCTACCGTATCCAATGTTGGGCAATATAGATTCGCAAGTAATATTATTTTTCACACCTATCCCAAAAATAAAAATGTATGCAGTATGCGCAAATAAAACTTGGAACTGGAATTGGAGAGAGGGCCTGTAGGTGGACCTCCGGAAAAATTGTTTGAATAGAGGGCCTGTAGGGGGCCCTCCCGAAAAATTGTTTGAAGAGAGGGCCTGTAGGTGGACCTCTGGAAAAATTGTTTTAAAAAAGAGGGCCTGTAGGTGGACCTCTGGAAAAATTGTTTGAATAGAGGGCCTGTAGGGGGCCCTCCTGAAAAATTGTTTGAAGAGAAGGCCTGTAGGTGGACCTCTGGAAAAATTGTTTGAATAGAGGGCCTGTAGGGGGCCCTCCTGAAAAATTGTTTGAAGAGAGGGCCTGTAGGGGGCCCTCCTGAAAAATTGTGCTAAAAGAGTGCCAGTTGGACCTCTAAAAAATGGCGTTTTTTGGGTCAGCGTTAGGCAAAGATGATATGGAGGAGGAGGAGGAGTAGAGAAGAGGAGTAGAGAAGAGGAATCGGATACATAAGTTATTTAAATCTTTAGCTGCTTTCCCCCGGAGGAGATTTGAATTCCGGTGAAATCCAGGCTTTGTTCATTTTAATAAGCGTCAGCCTGTCAGCGCTGTCAGCGCTGTCAGTTGACAGGCGTGTACGCTTATCGGTGATGACGCCACCAGCTGCACTGAATACCCGCTCTGACAGCACGCTAGCGGCAGGGCAGGCCAGCACCTCCAAGGCGTACAGCGCCAGTTCAGGCCACGTGTCCAGCTTTGAAACCCAGTAGTTGTATGGAGCAGAGTGATCGCTACGGACGTTGGTATGGTCAGCTAGGTACTCCCTCACCATCTTTCTGTACAGCTCCCCCCTACTCTGCCTAGACTGGGGACAGGTGACAGTGTCTTGCTGGGGTGACATAAAAGTGGCAAAGGCCTTGGAGAGCGTTTCCCTGCCAGTGCTGGACAAGCTGCCTGCTCGCCTCCTCTCCCCCGCTACTAGGCCCACAGAACCATGCCCTCTGCCGCTAGCGGCGCCAGATAGGAAGAATTGTTTCAGCTTGTGCACCAGGGTCTGTTAATATCTATTCACTCTCATACTCCTTTCCTCTGCAGGGATGAGAGTGGAAAGGTTCTGCTTGTACCGTGGGTCCAGGAGAGTGAACACCCAGTAATCGGTGTTTGAAAAAATTCTTCTAACGCGAGGGTCACGGGATAGGCAGCCTAACATGAAGTCTGCCATGTGCGCCAGAGTCCCAACACGCAAGAATTCCCTCTCCTCACTGGCCTGACTCTCCATTTCCTCCTCCTCCTCCAAGTCCTCCTCTTCAGCCCATACACGCTCAAGAGTTAAGGACTGAGCACTGGTACCCTCTACTGTCTCGCCGACATTCTCCTCCTCTTCCTCCTCATCCTCATCCCCCTCCACCGATACGCGCTGAGAAACAGACCGGAGGGTGCTCTGGCTATCAAGCGACGTATCTTCCTCCACCGTCTCTTGTGACAAGTGCAAAGCATCCGACTTCATGCTGAGCAGTGAGTTTTTCAACAGGCAAAGCAGCGGGATGGTGAGGCTGATAATGGCGGCATCGCCGCTGACCATCTGTGTTTACTCCTCAAAGTTGCTCAACACCTGGCAGATATCAGATATCCACGTCCACTCCTCATTGTAGACTTGAGGAATCTAAGAGACCTGACTACCAGTTCTGGTGGAAGATGACATCTGGCAGTCTACAATCGCTCTGCGCTGCTGGTAAACTCTGGATAACATGTTTAATGTGGAATTCCATCTCGTGGGCACGTCGCACAACAGTCGGTGAGCGGGCAGTTGTAGGCGGCGCTGCGCTGCCCTGAGAGTGGCAGCATCTGTGGTGGACTTGCGTAAATGCACACAGATGAGGCGCACCTTGGTGAGCAAATCAGACAGATTGGGGTATGTCTTGAGGAACCGTTGAACAATTAGGTTGAACACGTGGGCCAGGCATGGCACATGTGTCAGTCTGCCGAGTTGCAGAGCCGCCACCAGTTTATGCCCGTTGTCACACACAACCATGCCTGGCTTGAGGTTCAGCGGTGCCAGCCACACATCGGTCTGCGCCGTGATGCCCTGTAACAGCTCATGGGCGGTGTGCCTTTTGTCACCTAAGCTCAGCAGTTTGAGCACCGCCTGCTGGCGCTTACCCACGGCACTGCTGCTGCGCCTAGAGCTACCGACTGAAGGTGCCGTGCCCACGGATGGTAATTCGGTGGAGGAGGAGGAGGGGTCGAAGGAGGAGGAGGCATAGTACGTCTGAGAGACCGTGACCGAGGTAGGCCCCGCAATCCTCGGTGTGGGCAGTACATGAGCGGCCCCAGGGTCAGTCTCAGTCCCAGCCTCCACCAAGTTAACCCAATGTGCCGTCAGTGAGATATAGTGTCCCTGCCCGGCAGCACTTGTCCACGTGTCCGTGGTTAGGTGGACCTTCTCAGAAACAGCGTTGGTCAGGGCACGGATGATGTTCTGTGACACGTTCTGGTGTAGGGCTGGGATGGCACATCGGGAAAAATAGTGGCGGCTGGGGACGGAATACCGAGGGGCAGCCACCGCCATGAGATTGCGAAAGGCCTCGGTCTCTACCAGCCTATAGGGCAGCATCTCCAGGCTAAGCAATTTGGAGATGTGGACATTGAGGGCTTGGGCATGTGGGTGGGTGGAACTGTATTTCCTCTTGCACTCCAGCGTCTGCTGTAAAGACAGCTGAACGCTGCGCTGGGACACATTGGTGGACACTGTGAAGGATCGTGGAGGCGAAGGTGTGGTTTTCCGGCAGTCACCTCATCATCCTCCGATTCCTCAGTCTGCTCCCCCCTCGGAATTCCTCCCCTAACAACAACTTCACCACTGTCTGACAACCGTGTCTCCTCATCATCTGACACCTCTTTACAAACTTCTTCCACTAAATCAACATTGTCATCATCATCACCCACAGACTGCGACAGTTGGAAAACTTGGGCATCGGGAACGAAGTCAGCAGCAACCTGAGAAGTGGTTTGTGACTCTGGGAAGGGTCCAGAAAACAGTTCCTGAGAGTATGCCGGATCGCATTCCAAATTTTCCTGGGAGGGGGCAGACTGGGGGGAAGGAGGTTGAGGTGGAGGAGCCATAGGAGTGCTCCCTTGGGTAACGTGGGTGGACTGCGTGGAAGACTGACTGGTGGACAAATTACTTGAAGCATTGTCCGCAATCCACGAGATCAGCTGTTCGCACTGTTGTGGTTTCAAGAGTCCTCTACCACGTGTCCCTGTAAGTTGAGACATGAAGCTAGGGAGTGTAACTCTGCGGCGTTCCACAGCTCCCTCATTAGCAGATACTGTCTCACCCTGCCCAGGACCACGGCCTCTGCCCCCTGCAGTAATTGAATGCCCACGCCCACGCCCTCGTCCTCGACCCTTAGCCCTGGGGTTCAACATTGTTTGTATATAAGTGTATGATATTAAAAAAAAATTAAACGGGCCTGGTGTACTGAAACCCACAAATTTGTTCAGTCTGGTAGAATTAAGTGACGTACAGAAAGTGTCACCTGGACAGTATATACGGATGGGAGTGAGTGTGCTGAACTGTGACACACAGAAAGGTTACATACAGCTGAGTAAAATGGATTTGTATCACTGAACTAAAACAACTGAAAAAAATAATTTTTTTTTTTATATTTTGTTTTTTTGGGAACGTGACGTGCAGGAACTATGGTAGAACTGACTGACACCCTGTTAACAGTGGCTATTTAGTCTGCGACCCAGACAAATGTCGCACAGAGAATTTTCTGGATCAAGCGGTAGATGATATTGGTAGCAAATGACTTGGTTGTATTCTGTGACGTACAGAAAGTGTCACCTGGACAGTATATACAGATCGGAGCAAATGTGCTGAACTGTGACACACAGAAAGGTTACACACAGCTGAGTATAATGGATTTATATCACTGAACTAAAACAACTGAAAAAATAATTTTTTTTATATTTTGTTTTTTTGGGAACGTGACGTGCAGGAACTATGGTAGAACTGACTGACACCCTGTTAACGGTGGCTATTTAGTCTGCGACCCAGACAAATGTCGCACAGAGAATTTTCTGGATCAAGCAGTAGATGATATTGGTAGCAAATGACTTGGTTGTATTCTGTGACGTACAGAAAGTGTCACCTGGACAGTATATATGGATCGGAGCGAATGTGCTGAACTGTGACACACAGAAAGGTTACACACAGCTGAGTAAAATGGATTTGTATCACTGAACTAAAACAACTGAAAAAATATATATATTTTTTTATATTTTGTTTTTTTGGGAACGTGACGTGCAGGAACTATGGTAGAACTGACTGACACCCTGTTAACGGTGGCTATTTAGTCTGCGACCCAGACAAATGTTGCACAGAGAGTTTTCTGGATCAAGCGGTAGATGATATTGGTAGCAAATGACTTGGTTGTATTCTGTGACGTACCGAAAGTGTCACCTGGACAGTATATACGGATCGGAGCGAATGTGCTGAACTGTGACAGACAGAAAGGTTACACACAGCTGAGTAAAATGGATTTGCATCACTGAACTAAAACAACTGAAAAAATAATTTTTTTTTTTATATTTTGTTTTTTTGGGAACGTGACGTGCAGGAACTATGGTAGAACTGACTGACACCCTGTTAACGGTGGCTATTTAGTCTGCGACCCAGACAAATGTCGCACAGAGAATTTTCTGGATCAAGCGGTAGATGATATTGGTAGCAAATGACTTGGTTGTATTCTGTGACGTACAGAAAGTGTCACCTGGACAGTATATATGGATCGGAGCGAATGTGCTGAACTGTGACACACAGAAAGGTTACACACAGCTGAGTAAAATGGATTTGTATCACTGAGCTAAAACAACTAAAAAACTATTTTTTTTTATATTTGTTTTTTATATTTTTTTTTAAATTTTGTTTTTTTGGGAACGTGACGTGCAGGAACTATGGTAGAACTGACTGACACCCTGTTAACGGTGGCTATTTAGTCTGCGACCCAGACAAATGTCGCACAGAGAGTTTTCTGGATCAAGCTGTAGATGATATTGGTAGCAAATGACTTGGTTGTATTCTGTGACGTACAGAAAGTGTCACCTGGACAGTATATATGGATTGGAGTGAGTCAGTGCTGAACTGTGACACACAGAATGGTTCCACACTGCTGTGTGCAATGGATTTGTATCACTGAGATAGAACAATAAAAAAAAACAGGGTTAGATATGGCGATAGCTGCACTACTAGTGCCAGCCAGCCAGCCAAGCCAGGAGACAAAAAAAAAATTCTTCTAGCCCTTAGAAGGGCTGTTGGGTTCTTTGTGGGTGATTCCTGCCTAACTGAGAACTAAATTCAGGCCCTAACACTGTCCCTGAAAGGCAGCAGCTCTATCCCTAACGACATCCAGACGGCATCTGAGCCGAGCGCCGCGGCCAGTCACTAGTACATTCCAGGGTCACCTGATCAGGCCAGCCAACCCCTGCTATCGACATGTAAGGGCCCCACGTGATGCTGGGTGTACTGTAGAGTCTCCTGGCTTGTGATTGGCTGTGTTTATAGGCGCCAAAAAAGCACGATGCGGAAGTTACCATTTCCTCGAGTATGGCGAGATACTCGTCTGAGCTGCGAGTACTTACAAGCACCCTAATACTCGAACGAGCACCAAGCTCGGACGAGTATGCTCGCTCATCTCTAGTGGTAAATTAAACTTTTAATATTTTTGTGTTTTTTTTACTTTTTTAAACTTTTTAATTAATAACTAGAAGTCTTCTTAGAGGGATAGAACCTAGGATCTTTTGATCCCTTATACCATTCACCCTAGTAGAGATCTATTAGGGCGAATGGCATTCTGACCTGTTCCCTGCTGAGCTGAGCTGTGCATAGCTTAACCAGGAGTTTACTATGTCAGCCCTGGAAAGCTGCAGCAGGTCCCAGACTGCCATCTTATTCGATTAGAGCCCTACCCCAATTAGAAGACAGAGGCAGCTGCATCCCTCTTTCTTATCTCATAGATGCTGCGATTGCTGTTGAAAGTTGCATCTGAGACGTTAAATGACCAGGTTCAGCGTGATTGCCAATCCCCATCAATGAAGCCATTGCTGTATTATACAGCTGGAACCCTCTGCATATGGAGCAGACTCACCGCCCCTACCTAGTCCATACAATTCCAGATGCATAATGCGTTAAGAATGACCCGGGTTCACTCGGGTATATTTCAACTATTTCATTTGTTTGTGTATGTTGTTACAAGATATCCACAGTGTTCCCTATAACAGTTACCTTCACAGTGGCCCATCCCCTTAACAGTGACCTCCACAGTGGTCTGCCCCCTTAACAGTGATCCTCCACAGAACATCACCCTCTACAGAGCCCGCCCCCTTCACAGTGACCCTGTACAGCACGCCTCCCACTTAACAGTGACCTCTACAGTGTCCTTGACCCTTAACAGTGACCTATAACAGCGAAAGAAAATATCTGAGTTGTTATAGAAACCTGGTGTAAGACTGTGTGTATGTCAAGACTGAAGTAGCTGCAAGGTTCTATTGTCTAATAAGGGTCATGTGACTGTGTGTATGGCAGTTAGTATGAGTGAAGCTGCAAGCTCCTATTGGCTAATACATTTTTTGCAAATATCTCAGTAATGGTGCGCCCTAGAGAACTTCCTTGACACTTGATGTACCTATATGCCAAATTTGAAGTAGACCGGTACAGTTGTTTGGCCGTGCCACATAGTTGTAAAATGTGCAACATTAATGAAAGAAATGAGCCGTATTTTTGGTGTATGTATTAGGGATGAGCGAACCGAACCGTAACGAACCAGATTCGTTACGAACTTTCCCAAAAGTTCGGTTCGTCATCGAACCGAATTTTCAGAAAGTTCGTGACGAATCTGGTTAAAATAACGGCGACGCAAAATATACGCATATTTATTGAGAATGTACGCTAATGCGTACATATTCAGTTAAGTAGCGTACCTTTGACAACGCTAGACTGTATGTTCGTTACTTGAGTAGGAATGTTCGCAGACGCAGTATATGCGTACGCTAATGCGTACATATTCAGTTAAGTGGCGTACCTTTGACAACGCTAGACGGTATGTTCGTTACTTGAGTAGGAATGTTCGCAGACGCAGTGTATGCGTACGCTAACGCGTACATATTCAGTTAAGTGGCGTAACTTTGACAACGCTAGACTGTATGTTCGTTACTTGAGTAGGAATGTTCGCAGACGCAGTGTATGCGTACGCTAATGCGTACATATTCAGTTAAGTAGCGTACCTTTAACATCGCTACACTGTATGATCGTTATTTGTGCGGTAATGTTCGCATTAGCGTACGCATTAGTGTAAATTCTCAAATATGCGTATATTTTGCGTCGCCGTTGTTGAAGTCACTTGGATTTTTTCCACTTTTTCATTGTAATAGCAACTGCAAGTAAACGAAACTATACCCTATCAGACTCCCATTATTGTAGAAGCAATTATTCAGCCATTATAGCAAGGTTCGTTTTAGGTTCGGTTCGTACGAATCCGAACTTCACTAAAGTTCGCTGAAGCGAACCGAACCGAACTCGCTCATCCCTAGTATGTATCTACCAAATATGGATGACAAGAGGATAAAAAATGTGTTCAATGTGCCTAAGGTCTATGGTATGGTATGTCCACCATTTGATACATTTGGCACGATCTGCCCCATTTTACTGACTTGAACATTCATCCTATGACACTATTGGCATTTTTCAGAAAACTTACCAATGCATATGGGAATTGGATAGTTCCATCTTCTTACTGGACCAGGCATACATGTGATGTGAGAATGTCCCTGCAGAAAATGCAGAAAATACAGAATTTAGCACCAACATACATAGTAGGCCATTGAAAGATATAGATAAATTGCGTTGTCCAATCAACCCTTCACACCTAGTGGTTCCCCTGTTGTATGTGCACTTGGCAGATGAAGGCATTTGTGTTGGTCCCATGTTCATACATGCCCTCTTAAAGGTTCATTTGCATGGTTTAAAAAATCACTTTTCTCAGCAATGTGTGTATGAACATGGAACCAACACAGATGCTTTTAGCTGCCAAGCATACATACAACAGGTCAGCCAGTTTCATAGGTACAAAACTGCTGACAGATGCCCTATAATTTCATTAGCTGTGATGCGATCTGAGATATATAGGGGGGAATTTATCATTAGGGGAATATTTGAAGTCAGTTTTGCTTCAGTCTGTGTTGGAGTACTTTGTGCCACATTTATCAAATGTCACAGGTTGTTTGATAAATGTGGCTTGTCCTTAAGGCTAGGGCTACACGGCGACAGTTGTCGCGCGACACCCGTCGCAGCCAGGATTCCTGAGTAGCGGGGATCCCATAGAGATGAATGGGATCGCCGCGACAGTCGGAAGAAATCCAACACGTGTGAGTGGTGTACACATACAAAAAGTCGCAAAATTTTGTGCAAAAAAAGTCGTAAAATTTTGCACAATCGCATAAATTTTGCACACAGGAGTGGAAAAAAGTCGCAAAAGCCCTATTTTATGACTTTTTGATGCCAGAATTCTGGATTGATGGTATGATAAATCAGGGCCATAGAGTTTTTTGATCACACTGTGTGTGCGGCGGCCATAGTGGCTATATAGCCTCAACATTATAGTGTGTTACGACATATCCTTTTTAAAAGGGGACAGTATTCCCAGTTGCCAATTTATTCCAAAACTTCAAGGAGGTATAAGAGAAGATCGGCACAATGTAGAGTTCTGATAAAATAAGTTCCAGTATTGTAATTTTATGGAAAATCACTATTTACTAATTTGCCAGGTTGAGTGTAGTGATGGGTCCGCTTAAAAATTGTTACAAGTTTAGCCAGCTCTAATGATAGGGTTGTGAATTCTCATTGGAGACACTATTTATGGACCGAATCGGAAGGATAGGTGAAATTACTGAGCGTTTTTGAGTAGGTCTTTGAAGTGGAAAATATAAACATTTGATGAGATTTTCTTTATAATTAGAAGGGGCAATGTCAGTTGATAACAATATGTTTCTAAGAACAGCTACTACGCCTAAAAGCAAATGAGATGGGTCTAATAATTACTAATCTACAAAAATGTTAATTTTAGGGATATGAACGTCATGTTGTAAATAACCTCTATAAATCTGTCTTTAGTCTTACTGTTTAATGGGTAAAGAGAAATGAATGGCAATACCTGGAGAGAGTATCCTTGATCACAGTGAAAAGACACTACATCCCCAACCATGTATCTGTCACCAACTTTTATCCCATTACTTGGCATCAGTGGCTCTGGACATGAGTCGAGACCGATTGCTGAAAAATAAATATGAAAAATATTGAGCATTCACATTCATATTGTTTTATTATGAAATATATTACAGAAGTTAGAGTATATAATTAAAAGGTATCTGCGCTGGTAAAAAGGCAATTAAATTCCAAATTCAACACCTCTGCCTCAGGCAAAAAAGCAAATGTAAGGCTTGTAATGTATAGCACCGTGAGAAGTAAACTGCAATGTCATTTACTGTACTCTGATCAAGAAATAGCCATACGCTTTATTCCAAAACTAGTCGGATCAATCCTACAGTCACCCGTACTCAACGTGTGACGTCACACTGAAGTTTTTCGTAGACAACAGCCGGCAGAGTTTCCCACGTGCACGCTTGCTTCCGGCCGGAGCAGCGGGCCTACTGTGGATGCACTCAAGAAGAGGAACGCAGGAACAACATTTTTTCAAAAAATCTAGGACTCAGCCATGTTTTCCTGGTTTGGAGATTACAAACAAACAGGTACACTGTGTGTTTACGGCTATTTCTTGATCAGAATACAGTAAATGTCATTGCAGTTTACTTCTCACGGTGCTATACATTACCAACCTTACGTTTCCTTTTTTGCCTGAGGCAGAGGTGTTGAATTTGGAATTGAATTGCCTTTTTACCAGCGCAGATACCTTTTACTTATATACTCTATATTGTTTATACTTTGGTGAGTGTGGGTGACCTCACATTTTTAAGTTATCTTGCAGCGGGCCCCAAGACCGATTTATACAGTCATGGCCAAAAGTTTTGAGAATGACACAAATATTACATTTTCACATGATCTGCTGCCCTCTGGTTTTTATGTGTGTTTGTCAGATGTTTTTATCACATACAGAAATATAATTGCAATCATATTATGAGTAACAAAAGCTTATATTGACAGTTAGAATGAGTTAATGCAGCAAGTCAATATTTGCAGTGTTGACCCTTCTTCTTCAGGACCTCTGCAATTCTCCCTGGCATGCTCTCAATCAACCTCTGGACCAAATCCTGACTGATAGCAGTCCATTCTTGCACAATCAATGCTTGCATTTTGTCAGAATTTGTAGGTTTTTGTTTGTCCACCCGTCTCTTGATGATTGACCACAAGTTCTCAATGGGATTAAGATCTGGGGAGTTTCCAGGCTATGGACCCAAAATCTCTATGTTTTGTTCCCTGAGCCATTTAGTTATCACCTTTGCTTTATGGCAAGGTGCTCCATCATGCTGGAAAAGGCATTGTTGTTCGCCAAACTGCTCTTGGACGGTTGGGAGAAGTTGCTCTCGGAGGACATTCTGGTACCATTCTTTATTCATGGCTGTGTTTTTAGGCAAGACTGTGAGAGAGCCGATTCCCTTGGCTGAGAAGCAACCCCACACATGAATGGTTTCAGGATGCTTTACAGTTGGTATGAGACAAGACTGGTGGTAGCGCTCACCTCGTCTTCTCCGAATAAGCTGTTTTCCAGATGTCCCAAACAATCGAAAGGGGATTCATCAGAGAAAATGACTTTACCCCAGTCCTCAGCAGTCCACTCCCTGTACCTTTTGCAGAATATCAGTCTGTCCCTGATGTTTTTTCTGGAGAGAAGTGGCTTCTTTGCTGCCCTCCTTGAGACCAGGCCTTGCTCCAAGAGTCTCCGCCTCACAGTGCGTGCAGATGCACTCACACCTGCCTGCTGCCATTCCTGAGCAAGCTCTGCACTGCTGGTAGCCCGATCCCGCAGCTGAAACACTTTTAAGAGACGGTCCTGGCGCTTGCTGGTCTTTCTTGGGCGCCCTGGAGCCTTTTTGGCAACAATGGAACCTCTCTCCTTGAAGTTCTTGATGATGCGATAGATTGTTGACTGAGATGCAATCTTTCTAGCTGCCATACTCTTCCCTGTTAGGCCATTTTTGTGCAGTGCAATGATGACTGCACGTGTTTCTTTAGAGATAACCATGGTTAACAGAAGAGAAACAATGATGCCAAGCACCAGCCTCCTTTTAAAGTGTCCAGTGGTGTCATTCTTACTTAATCATGACAGACTGATCTCCAGCCCTGTCCTCATCAACACCCACACCTGTGTTAATGGAGCAATCACTGAAACGATGTTAGCTGGCCCTTTTAAGGCAGGGCTGCAATGATGTTGAAATTTGTTTTGGGGGATAAAGTTCATTTTCTAGGCAAATATTGACTTTGCAAGTAATTGCTGTTAAGCTGATCACTCTTTATAACATTCTGGAGTATATGCAAATTGCCATTATAAAAACTGAAGCAGTAGACTTTGTAAAAATTAATATTTGTATCATTCTCAAAACTTTTGGCCATGACTGTACATTCTTATATATATATATATATATATATATATATATATATATATATATATATATATTCTTTATTTATTTATTTATTTATTTATTTATTTATTTTGTTTGTTTAGTCAAGCTCTTGGGGCGGGGCACACCCTAAAGTGACAGCGCAGGTGATACTCTAATTTGTTTTAATATTACAGAAGTTCATGTTTCATATACTATTACTCCACAATTTGAGACCGGAAGATAGGCTATCAATATGAATATCTCAGAGAACTCATTAAGGTTAGTCTGTTTTTGAAGCCCATATAGGATCTAAAAAAATTACTGCTTCATGAAAACAGATATCTAGCCAAACCAGGTGCAGCTCTAACCACAGAACAGGTGCAGATCTTTCCCTTATACCTTATGTCTGTGAAGGCTCCAATCCTGGTTTTGGCTCACAATCACTGATGCAAAACACTGACATGTGAATGAGACTTAGGCCCCATTCACACGACCGTATGAATGGGGCCGTATGTATTCCGCAAAATTGCGGAATACATACAGCCCCATTCACCTCTATGGGAGCGCACAGCCGCGGCACGGAGACAGCTCCGTGCCGCGGCTCCGCATAAAAGATAGAACATGTCCTATACTTGTCCGTATGCACGGACAAGTATAGGCATTTTCAATGGGGCCGCACGGCGTGTGTTCCGAGCGCTGCGGAACACACGCCGGGCGGTCCCCGTATATTTGCGGACCCGCAAATATACGGTCGTCTGAATGAGGCCTTAATTCTGATGACCAGTATATTGATGTGCTCCTACTATACTTATCTTTTCAATATGACACTGTTCCTACATTGCCATTCATTGCCCCACTAAATCCCACTGATAAAGCAGTATTATGCAGCTAGCGATTGGCTGCCACAGTAACATAATGCCATCTCACATGTGCCACAATATCGTCAGGAACTGGTGGCCCTCAGTGACTGGTAGTAGAGGAATGATGCCTGAGCTAAATACAATTTTATTAACTGGAAAAAAACATTTAATTGTATTATTTGTGCATTATGATTACTCTGCAGTCTTTTTGAAAGCTTAGTTAACTGAGCCACATAAGTAGTGTCAGATGACAAGAGCCTCTTTACAAAAAAAGTTCTCTCTAAACTCCATTCTTGAGCAACAATTTGAACCAAATGAACCAAAGTACCTGCCACAGTTGTGATATCTTCTTTATTATATCCAATAACCTTTAATAATAATCTTTATTTATATAGCGCCAACATATTCCTCAGCGCTTTAGATTCAGGGGGTTCAAGTACAGTCATAACAAACATAGCAGGAAACAGGTCAACAATTAAAACAAGAGAAATGAGGGCCCTGCTCGTAAGAGCTAACAATCTATGAGGAAATAGGGGGGACACAATAGGTTATAAGTGCATGGTTTGTACAATGGTCTGGCCATCTCAACACAATAGGGGAGCAGGTATAAAGCTAAATGAGCCATCACCAGTCGATATCTGTAGTGCTTCTGAGCTGAAATGTAGCTAAAGGCTCATGGGCCCTGGTGCAAGAGTTCAGCTTGGGCCCCTCTTCCCTCAATGCTTTATGGCCAGGGGCAGGGAAGCACATAGCCTTCATGCTGCTTGAGTCAAAAATTAAACAAAAATCCCCTTCCCCCCAATGCCAAAATTTTGACCTAATCCCTTCCCTTCAGCCAGAAGTGTAACTTGACCAGCATGCACTTTCTATAATACTGGTGTTTTCTTATGTGGCACAAGGGACTTTGGGCCCCCTCAGGTTTCTGGGTCCAGTAGCAACTGCTACCTCTGCACCCCCTATAGCTATGCCCCTGCTTCTGAGTGCATGGGGTGTGGATATTTAACAATAGGTTTAGAAAAAATATGTTGGGGGGTGAAAGAAGACTTAGATTAGGGGATGAGATAGGCTAACCTAAAAAGTTGTGTTTTTATGGAGCACCTAAAACTGTGTATGTTGTGATTTAATCTAATTGCTTGGGGTAGGGTGTTCCAGAGAACAGGTGCAGCTCTGGAAGTCTTGAAGAGGAGAGTGAGGAAGATGTTCGGATTATGGTGAATGTCAGTCGTAAATCATTTGCCAAGCATAGAGCATGCGTAGACAAAAAATGAGGGTGGTACAACATTGTTTAAAATACACATTCTTCTAACCTTACTACACTACCTATTCATCTGCTTATGAATAAGTAGCCAAATGTCTCAGGGCTCGAGGTACTGGTATTTGGCATACACATTTCTGCATATTTATGTTCTGTAGAAATTTCTTGCACTTCCAATTCGTCGGTATCATACATGTACACTCACAGATCGTTAGATTCCAATTTATCATTGGTTTTTGACCTGTTGATGGTCTCTGCAGTTTTATGTGCTAAGTGATCATTATGTGATCAGTAAAATTGTAATCATTGCAATAAATTGTAAATATTTATGTGATTGTTCCCAACCTGAGGGTATTTTTTTTGTAAATGTTACATATTAGTTCAGCGCTAGTTCCCCAGTGCCAAATCTGTAACAGAGACCCACCTACTATTTGTCACTTACGATACTAAGTCTTTTAATGTGACATCGGGGCTTTGGGACCCTCAGGCACTGGATTCATATGTCACTGCTACATCTGAACCATCTATAACCATGCATTGTTATAAATTTGGGAATTTGAGCTTTTGCATTGCTGGGAATGACCGTTGCATGTGTACTGAGAATTGCAAGAGGCGGGTGGCCATACTAAGTTTGCTATAGGGCCCTATGAGATCTGTGTATGCGCTTGGCAACATGTATGTATATGCATTAATTTTTCTTTTGTCTCACTGTTCCACCTATAGCATAGGCCCCAGGCCCACCTCTTGAACAGTGGCCCTTGGCTGTCAATGTCCACTCCTGGGTAGCCTCACCCTAGAGGAATTGATATAAAGAATTTATAATTTCCAAATTCCAGTCAATGGACACAAAGTGAGAAAGTAGTACAACATATAGATCCTGTCCCTGGAACAGTTAAACTAAACCGCAATTCTATTTGTTACAGAAAGCTTTCTATTTGAAAGTAATGAATGTTGTGTATGGGACACTGACATGACAAATGCCTTTCTCTGTTTGTAGGTATTAACTAATTGAATTCATACAATTACTAGAGTCCAGCTATCAGCATTTATATCCTTGTTATCAGCTGAGGTACCAGGACCAGCTGCATAATTCTGGAATGCAGTTGGGTTCTATTGTTACCGCTTGACATCCCTGTCGTCCATATGATACAGCATTGAAGGAATACGGGATTTGCCGTTGGATTATTTATACAAAAAAAAAACTGTTCTTCTCTGACAATATTTAATTTCCTTTGTGTTTGGGATATTTTATTCGCAAAGACATTGCATAATTGGGGCCAGTATAATAGATGTAACATTGCTTTTGTATGCATTTATTGTATTTACTTAATATCTAGATTATAAGGGCGCCAATTTAGAATTCAGGCCTCTGGATTAAAAAGGATTAAACCAAATAATGGCCCTACTTATCTGACGTACTAAATCCATTATGGATTATGGATAAAGCAAAAAATCGAATAAAATTGGAAAGCCATGTGTGAAATGCAGTGGAATAGGTGATATGAGATGCTCGTGAACCCAAGTAGAACATAGGTTATAGAATATGATTTATTAATCAAGTAAAAAATAATAATAGTAATATATATATATATATATATATATATATATATATGAGCTAGAATTCATGAGATGATATTGTCACTAGGTTATAAATATGCAATGAATCTGGCATGATTTAGGGATTTAGTCCTCTGGACCCTTGCGCCAACCCTCAGGCAAATGATCGGCAGTTTATATCTGCCTTATAATAATCTTTATTTATATTTTGTGTCCTTATAGTCAGCAGCTTTTTACCATCAGAGTTGATATGTACAAAGTCGCACATTACTAGTTAAGAAACTAGTCAACAATTTAGACAGTGAAAGTCCTGCTCTCAAGATCTTGGTAATTTATGAGGAATAAGGATTAAGCAAAATGTAAAAGTGCTTGATTTGTGTAAAGAACCAGCCATCTTTTATACATGATGGGATAGTACACATACAGGGGCTTTCCAGTTTGAACCAATATCCTTTGGAATAATCTGATGTGATCACATGACCAGGTCCATACAGCTCTTTCTTATTTCTTGTGATGTTATGTCCATGGGTGGAGCAGTGATAGGGGAGTGTCTATGTAACTATCTGGGTGGGAGGGGCTATAAACTAGCTGGGTGTTGTTAGGGTCAGTGATAGGGGAGTGTCTATGTAACTAGCTGGTGGGAGGAGCTATACACTATTTTGGACAATTTTTTAGTGTTGGAGGAGGTGCTGGATAGATTCGATCCAAATTTCAAGGAAAATTCAATTCACTGCAAAGCTGAATTTCCTCATGCCTTGGGGTAATGAATCAATTTTTCCTGAAATGGTGTTAAAAAAACCAAACAAACATACACACCTCATCCATTTGAGTGCAAAGAGACCACCGCGGGTATCTTGATTGAAGCTCTTGTAAGAAACCTTGTGCGCGGTAACATATGTCGTCACCACGCCAGCCAGCATGACAACATTATCACACACACTGTGCGGAATTTTGCATGGGATCTTCAAGAAGGCTGCGGCTGCCTCTTCATGCTCAAATGGATAAAGTAAGTGTAATTATTTTTATTTTTTAACCAATTAACCCATGAAAGCCCTCATTTTTCATCTCAGATGCTGTGATCAGCGATGAATGCGGTATCTGAGGAGTTCAATGACGGGGAAGGAGAGCAATCACAGTTTACCATCATTGTGCTCGCTAATTACAAAGAAATGCGCTTCACGCTGCCAATAGAAGTCTATGAAGAATAGAAGGGGAAGAAGGAGAGAGGATGTGCAGAAAGAGACAATTAGACATAAGCTACCCATACAAGTCTATGGAGAAGGGAGGAGGGATGGAGGAAGTGCAGAAAGAGACATACACGCACATGCAGCCCATAGAAGTCTATGAAGAAGGGAGGAGGTACAGAGAGAGATAGCCAGGCACACAAATGCTACCCATAGAGGTCTATGGAGAGAGAAGAAGAAGAACTGAGCTATTAGACGGAGAAATTGACATTTTTCTCTGATAAGATTTATTGCAAAGTTTCTTCTATTCACACATATTATTAATTTATGCAAAGTTTGTTCACACAATTCACACATCACACATACTTCTGATGGTAGTCATGAAATTATCTCATTCTGTGCATATTCATGGTGGAGTTTGAATAACAGTTCAATAACAAGCAAAGTTCTGCTGCAACATGCATTAAAATTAAATAATACAGTCTTTTTATGATCCTCATCAAAGGCATTTCATTAACAGGATTTCATTTGGACATATCTACAAATAAGATAGATAAGATAAAGTGTTTTTTTTCTTTTCATTTGGTTTTGTATTATTCTTTAGAAGTATATATATGTATATAAAACCAATACTATAACATAAACACCTGTCATTATTATTGTTTAATAGCAAATTCTAAAGCCTTGGAAACATTAATAGATCAACATTTCATTTGCTAAACAGCAGGTGTTTTGAGTTCAGTGAACATTATCTATTCATGTTTTCTAATTAACTTCTTTTTGACGCTGCTTGAAAATCTGCAAACTAATTACAGTAATTAAATAATCAAGATTTTTCGAGGTGAATTCAAGCCAAAACTATCAGCTGCATTAAAGTCATTAGGACATCTGAATATTTTTTTCTATCCCTCTAATAAAGTTTATGTCAGTTTTAAAAAAATGGAGAAAAGTTACAAGGCGCTGTAATTTTATATCTTAAGAAAAAAGTCATAGTCATACCACTTGTGAGAAATACTACAAATCTGACTTTGTTACGATAAAACTTTAATTAATTATAAAATCAAATTTATCATAGATTTCATTCAGCACCCAATGGTCAAGAAATTGTGATGATCCAGAAAAGGCCAAACAAGTCTAGACAGAAAATTATATGTCAGCCATAAGACATCTCATGAGACTTTCCTTGGTCACCTAGACGTAGAGTTTACAAGCATATAGAAATGATATGATATTAATGATCCCAGGCAGACCCTTTACTTGCGGTCCCAATTAAAAGTTAAACCCTAAAACAGCACACCCTCTAGAACTTATAATTATTTCTTGCTGATCTAGATAGTGTTGAGCAAATTGAAGTGGACTTTGATACAAATTTCAGAGAAAATTTGATTTGTGGCAAAGCCGAATTTCATGGTGGAGTTTGAATAAGCTGTGTGGTAATAAATCAATTTTACCTGAAATGGCGGTTAAAAAAAAAAAAAAAATCATACTCACCTCATCCATTTCAGTGCGAAGAGGCCTCCGTGGCCATCTTGATTGAAAATCCTATGCAAAATCTTGTGCGTGGTGTCAACACTACCATGCAAGATTTTGCAATGTAGTACAGTACAGTAAAATGACCACGGCGGCCTCTTCACGCTCAAATGGATAAGAAGAGTAAAGCCCTATTTTTTCATCTCAGATGCCGTGATCAGAGAAGAATGTAGCATCTGAGGTGTTTAATGACAAGGGGCACCATTACCCCGTCATTAAATCACCAGCTACTCACAAACAAATACGCTTCGTGACAAAGACATTCGTCATGAATCAAATTTCTTTGTGAAATGAACAAAAGCAGTTTTCTACATTTGCTCATCTCTAGATCTAGAGTTATAAATTGTCACGGGCTCACTATATTCCTGTGCATTATTTGGATCTATGATGCAAGCCTCCCACGGCTTAACACTAAGTCCATGCATTCCTGGGGCGTTTATATGGTTAGTCTAGACCTCAGCAGCTTGCCATTAGCTAAATATGAGCGACTATTCCGGTTGAGTCGTTGCATTGGTCGTATCAAATCTTGGAAATTTTCAGCTGCAAAGCGAATCCGAATATTAGGTTGCTTCGCTCCAGTTAAGATTCAAAAATGTTCCTAAGGCCTTTCTACACATTCCGCTACGGACTTGTCCGATAATTATATGCTAATACCTCGTATAAGTTACTCTATAACGCTGTTGCGTACGAATACAAGTAATTACAAACTTTTACTGTTCGTTCGTTATTCGTCGCGCAAAAGCCCGGGAAAAAAACGTTAACCTGACCTAGTGGGCAGAGCTTGCTCTGATTGGCTCAGGCTCAGTAAGCCAGTGACGCATCACTTCTGCTGCGACTGCTGAGACGAGCAGAAGCACCGTGTTTGAAGTTCTGAGACACTGAGACCTGTTGTTATTAAAATTGGGGAGTAATTGTTCAAGGAATCCATATTACACATCAGGGAAACTGCAGGGCAAATGCAGGGCCAGTGCAGGGCTAGTAATAAATCAGGCAGGGAGAGAGATAGGGAGAGAGACAGGGACAAAGACAAAGGCCAGCTGCAGGGCCACAGAGTAAAGTGAAAAATGTCTGGAATGGATAAGCAAAAGAGGTCCAGTTCCAGCCAGACCTCGAGCTCTAAAAAAGGGAGAAGGTGGCACAGGGCAGCATTGCCAAAGGACCTGTAGCCGGAGCTTCTACTTCTGTAATTCATAATAGTTGGCCACTGTTCCACCAGGCTAACCCACCAAGGCGCAAAATTGTAGTGGAGGAGAAAGTGGATGAGGTAGTAGAGTGGGTGGCATGCTCATCTTAGTCTCAGCCGGATGATCTGTCATCTGCTGATACAGTATCCATATGTAGCCAGGGGTCAGACCCGTCCTGCTCCACCATTCCGCTCCAGCAAAGCTCGTCATTTTGTGCCACCTCTTGGGCTTCAGTGCTCCCTCCTAGTGTCCCTTCTGAAATTTATAAAATAAAAAGCCACTGAACCCCTCTGCATAATCTGGCGGTTATAGAGGACAGCCTCCCTGAGGATTCCTTAGAGGGCAGTCAGAGTTTGGACTGCCCGGAATTGGAGGCTGGTGGAGAACAGCCTAATTTGCAGTCAGAAAAAAGTGGTGGGGAGGAGTCTGATGATGAATCTGATGTGTTAGACCGGAGGACCTGGGAGGCAGATTGGGCTGGTTAGGAGGGTTTGATCTCCGAGGAGGAGGGTGGTAGTAGTAGTGGCAGCAACAGAGGGCAGAGGCAAGTTAGGCCCAGGGCCAGTTCTTCCTTGGGAACTAGCGAGACCCCAAGTATAGTGGTGCCGGCACCAGGGTGTAAGCATGCAAGGGCTACAAGCTTGGCCAGCTGTGGAGGGTGCACGTCAGGTGTGTGGAAGTATTTCACCACTCTGCCGGGGGACAGCAGTATGGCCACGTGTAATTTGTGTAAACAGAAATTGAGCCGTGGGAAAGGCACAAATGTCGGGACCACTGCTCTGTGGAACCATCTGAAGCAGCGTCATGCCGGCAATTTAGAGCAGCCCATTAATACTGAAGAGCTGGTTACTTCTCCCGGGGTCCCTTCTGTCAGATAGGCCGCACCCAGGGCCGTAGGTCTGCTCGCATCCAAGAGTGTAACTTATACATACACCTCATCGTCCACTACGTGCATGTCTCCACCTCCTCTTATTCAGCAGCCGTCCATTGCCGAGTGTGTGGCAAAGAAGCAGTTTTACGCCACAAGTAATCCGACAGTGCGCAAACTGAATAGTCACCTGACAAAGTTGCTGGCTGTGAAGTCTCTGCCGTACCAGCTGGTTGACTGCCCAGCTTTTAGGGAGCTAATGTCTTGCACTCAGCCCTGCTGGCAGGTCCCTAGCCGGCATTTCTTCTCCAAAATAGCTATCCCTGCCCTTTACTCCAACGTGGCTGACAATATAGGATGCTCCCGGCAGCAATATCTCTGCAGCACTGTGCATATCACGGTGGACACCTGGAGCAGTGCTTATGGCCAGGGGCCATACATGTCCTTTACTGCCCACTGGCTGAATGTATTTAGTGGCAACGAGTCAGGAACCCCCCAGCAACCGGGCCAATTGCTGTTGGCACCTCCACGCGCTTTCCAGCCAGGATTGCAGCAGACCACTCAACAACTATCTGCTTCCACCTCCACGCCAGCTGGAAGTGGGCAAGGTAGTGAGTGACAATGGGACAAATATAGTGGCAGCGCTAAACCTGGGTCAATTCACGCATGCTCCCTGTATGGAACATGTCCTAAATCTAGTGGTGCAGAGATTTCTCAAAACATTCACTGGCCTGCGCACAGTGCTGGCAAAGTCGTGGAAGCTTTGCACTCATTTGAGCCATTCATATGTATCTCGCCACGCTCTGCTGGAACTGCAGCGACAAAACGGTCTTCCGCCACACCACTTAATAGGTGACGTGCCGACCCGGTGGAATTCCACTCCTTATATGTTGCAACGGCTTGTTGAGCAGCGTAGAGCACTGGACGATTTTGTCCAGCAGCAGTCAGAATCTTCCACCATAGAGAGCAGGTGCGGCTTTGATTTCTGACAGTGGAGGCTGGTCCAAGATGCCTGCACTGTTCTAAGGCCCTTTGAAGAAGCCACAATATTGGTCAGCCGGGACAGCTGCTGCGTGTGAACGGCGTAATTTCACTAATTTCACTAATATTTGTGCTGGAAAATACACTCACACGCTCATGCAGCAGGGGGCAATGGGGGAAGGAAATCCTGGCCATCTGTCTGCACGCCATGCGGTCACTGTAGGGGAGCCCCCAACGCCAAAGTTCATTGCGGAGCAGGAGGAGGATGAGGCTGAGGATGAGGAGCTGCAGTTAGAGGAGGGGGGTTTAGGAGGTGGAGGATTTTAATGAGGATGACGAATTTGACCAGGAGGATGAGACACAGCTTGAGGCTGACGATGGTGAGACTTTCATGGACAAAGAAGTGTCCCTGAGAGAGTCTGAGATGGAAAGAACTAGCTCCTTGGGCACGCTGGCCAGGATGGCGAGCTGTATGCTCACATGCTTACAGAGCGACAGGCGTATCCTAAAAATAAGGCAGACAGACGAATACTGGCGATGCTGCTGGACCCGTGGTATCAATCCAACATGGGGGATTGCTTTCGTCCACCGGAAAAGGAGGAGAAATTAGCATCATTGCGGAGAGAAGCTATGTAGTAACCTGGCCACAGGTTTCAGCCAGCCCCAGACTGCTGCCAGCATTTCTAAGAAGGAGGTCCAACCGAGTCATCCTCCTCCTGCCACAACCAGCAGCAGCCAGTTAAGCCTAATTAGTATGATGCAGCAATTTTTCTCTGCCTCCCAACAGCTACAGCGAAGTGAGCAGGACCCGATCACCCGCCTCTATGAGCAGGTTCAGGTGTACCTGCAGTCTGGCTCACAAAGCCTCTTCTCAGACCCCCCGGACTTCTGGGCAGGCAGATTACAACAGTTGCCGGAACTGTCCCACTATGCACTAGGGCTTCTTTTCTTCCCAGCCTCAAGTGTGATGTCAGAGAGGGTTTTTAGTGCCGCTGGGGGGGTGGTGACACCCAAAAGGACAAAATTGTCACCTGGCAGTGTTCAAAAAAACACATTTATAAAAATGAATAAAGGCTGGATTACCTCCGAATTTCATACTACTCTTGCTGAGGCTGCTGATTAGATCAGGCCTTGCAGGGCAGAATAGTCTGAGTGTCTTCCCACTGTTGCTGTCAGCCGGCCCATAACGTTACTTCCAAACGTCTTGTGACATGTCATGGACTGTGCGAACTCGAAGTCTCCAAACCAAAACTCTTTTAAAAACCAAACACTGTTGTCTACCTCCGCCTTCGTTTTCTACGCTTAGCAGGAGAGTAGCTG
>ONZH01008684.1:0-12561 GCA_900303285.1 Rhinella marina
GCCTCTCGCCGGAAAACCACACCTTCGCCTCCACGATCCTCCACAGCGTCCACCAACGTGTCCCAGCGCAGCGTTCAGCTGGCTTTATAGCAGACGCTGGAGCGCAAGAGGAAATACAGTTCCACCCACCCACATGCCCAAGCCCTCAACGTCCACATATCCAAATTGCTTAGCCTGGAGATGCTGCCCTATAGGCTGGTAGAGACGAGGGCCTTTCGAAATCTCATGGCGGTGGCTGCCCTCGGTATTCCGTCCCCAGCCGCCACTATTTTTCCCGATGTGCCGTCCCAGCCCTACACCAGCACGTGTCACAGAACATCATCCGTGCCCTGACCAACGCTGTTTCTGAGAAGGTCCACCTAACCACGGACACGTGGACAAGTGCTGCCGGGCAGGGACACTATATCTCACTGACGGCACATTGGGTTAACTTGGTGGAGGCTGGGACCGAGAATGACCCTGGGGCGCTCATGTACTGCCCACACCGAGAATTGCGGGGCCTACCTCGGTCACGGTCTCTCAGACGTACTATGCCTCCTCCTCCTCCTCCGACCCCTCCTCCTCCACCGAATTACCATCCGTGGGTAAGCGCCAGCAGGCTCAAACTGCTGAGCTTAGGTGACAAAAGGCACACCGCCCAAGAGCTGTTACAGGGCATCACGGCACAGACCGATCTGTGGCTGGCACCACTGAACCTCAAGCCAGGCATGGTTGTGTGTGACAACGGGCGTAACCTGGTGGCGGCTCTGCAACTCGGCAGACTGACACATGTGCCATGCCTGGCCCACGTGTTCAATCTTATAGTTCAGCGGTATCTCAAGACATACCCCAATCTGTCTGATTTGCTCACCAAGGTGTGCCGCATCTGTGCACATTTCCACAAGTCGAGCACAGATGCTGCCACTCTCAGGGCAGCGCAGCGCAGCGCCGCCTACAACTGCCCGCTCACCGACTGTTGTGCGACGTTCCCACGAGATGAAATTCCACATTAAACATGTTATCCAGAGTTTACCAGCAGCGCAGAGCGATTGTAGACTGCCAGATGTCATCTTCCACCAGAATTGGTAGTCAGGTCTCTCAGATTCCTCAAGTCTACAAAGAGGAGTGGACGTGGATGTCTGATATCTGCCAGGTGTTGAGCAACTTTGAGGAGTCAACACAGATGGTTAGCGGCGATGCCGCCATTATCAGCCTCACCATACCGCTGCTTTGCCTGTTGAAAAAATCGGATGCTTTGCGCTTGTCACAAGAGACGGTGGAGGAAGATACGTCGCTTGATAGCCAGAGCACCCTCCGGTCTGTTTCTCAGCGCGTATCGGAGGAGGGGGATGAGGATGAGGAGGAAGAGGAGGAGAATGTCGGCGAGACAGTAGAGGGTACCAGTGCTCAGTCCTTAACTCTTGAGCTTGTATGGGCTGAAGAGGAGGACTTGGAGGAGGAGGAGGAGGAGGAGGAAATGGAGAGTCAGGTCAGTGAGGAGAGGGAATTCTTGCGTGTTGGGACTCTGGCGCACATGGCAGACTTCATGTTAGGCTGCCTATTCCGTGACCCTCGCGTTAGAAGAATTTTTTCCAACACCGATTACTGGATGTTCACTCTCCTGGACCCACGGTACAAGCAGAACCTTTCCACTCTCATCCCTGCAGAGGAAAGGAGTATGAGAGTGAATAGGTATCAACAGGCCCTGGTGCACAAGCTGAAACAATTCTTCCCATCTGACACCGCTAGCGGCAGCGGGCATGGTTCTGTGGGCCAAGTAGCGGGGGAGAGGAGGTGAGCAGGCAGCTTGTCCAGCACTGGCAGGGGAACGCTCTCCAAGGCCTTTGCCAGTTTTATGTCACCCCAGCAAGACACTGTCACCTGTCCCCAGTCTAGGCAGAGTAGGGGGGAGCTGTACAGAAAGATGGTGAGGGAGTACCTAGCTGACCATACCAACGTCCGTAGCGATCACTCTGCTCCATACAACTACTGGGTTTCAAGGCTGGACACGTGGCCTGAACTGGCGCTGTACGCCTTGGAGGTGCTGGCCTGCCCTGCCCGCTAGCGTGCTGTCAGAGCGGGTATTCAGTGCAGCTGGTGGCGTCGTACACGCCTGTCAACTGACAGCGCTGACAGGCTGACGCTTATTAAAATGAACAAAGCCTGGATTTCACCGGAATTCAAATCTCCTCCGGGGGAAAGCAGCTAAAGATTTAAATGACTTATGTATCCGATTCCTCTTCTCTACTCCTCTTCTCTACTCCTCCTCCTCCTCCATATCGTCTTTGCCTAACGCTGACCCAAAAAACGCCATTTTTTAGAGGTCCAACTGGAACTCTTTTAGCACAATTTTTCAGGAGGGCCCCCTACAGGCCCTCTATTCAAACAATTTTTCCAGAGGTCCACCTACAGGCCCTCTCTCCAAACAATTTTTCCAGAGGTCCACCTACAGGCCCTCTCTTCAAACAATTTTTCAGGAGGGCCCTCTACAGGCCCTCTATTCAAACAATTTTTCCAGAGGTCCTTCTACAGGCCCTCTATTCAAACAATTTTTCCAGAGGTCCACCTACAGGCCCTCTCTTCAAACAATTTTTCAGGAGGGCCCCCTACAGGCCCTCTATTCAAACAATTTTTTCCGGAGGTCCACCTACAGGCCCTCTATTCAAACAATTTTTCCAGAGGTCCACCTACAGGCCCTCTATTCAAACAATTTTTTCCAGAGGTCCACCTACAGGCCCTCTCTTCAAACAATTTTTCAGGAGCGCCCCCTACAGGCCCTCTATTCAAACAATTTTTCCAGAGGTCCACCTACAGGCCCTCTATTCAAACAATTTTTCCAGAGGTCCACCTACAGGCCCTCTCTTCAAACAATTTTTCGGGAGGGCCCCTACAGGCCCTCTATTCAAACAATTTTTCCGGAGGTCCACCTACAGGCCCTCTCTCAAATTCCAGTTCCAAGTTTTATTTGCGCATACTGCATACATTTTTATTTTTGGGATAGGTGTGAAAAATAATATTACTTGCGAATCTATATTGCCCAACATTGGATACGGTAGCAAGTAGAAGACCAAACACATGCTGCTCACAGGGTTCCGCAAATTCCTGGTCCACCCGCAAATTCCTTGTCCACAATGTCAAGGAGGTAGAGGTTCTGTGGATGAGCAACAAGTCCTTCTGTACTGAAATCGCTGACAAAGTCTCCATCTAAGAAGCTACAGACCATTGTGGAGAGAGCGGCACAGCTCGCCATCAAAGTGAGGAACCCCAACACCAGACTGCGCAGAGAAGATAACGAATAAATATCTCTGTGGTTATTTTTGCTAAATAAAAGTTAACTAAACCCCCCAAAAAATTCATCTGTTCCTGCGCCTGATCCACCCAAGTTGAATCTGTCCCATCATGAGAAAGTCCCACCCAAGGAGTCCCCACTGTAACTTGCTTCCCATACGACTACCTCACCCCCCGACACCTGTGTCTCGCCATTGTCCACCACCTCCTCAGACAACACTGGTAAATCCACACTGTCAGCACATGGAAACAGCAAAAGGTCTTGCGAATTGGGGCAGAGAATGTTGTGGGCTAGCACATCAGAGAAGGGGTGACTATGGGGTTCCAGGGAGTACGTGACCACATGCAATCTCCATCTAAAAAGTCATGCCACACTTGATCAATCTCATAATTTACGACTGTACCGGTTGATGCTAAATTTTTAAGTTGGGGTCCTGCGTCGTCATTCTAAATACATCCGGCTGTTGTCACCACCACACATGCTAGCCCAGGGGGCACTCCTCTGGCTCTTCCAGCGAAACCTCCTTCCCCCCACCTACAGGCCCTCTCTCCATACTATTTACCCGGATAGAGGACGTATTAGATATTGTACTGATGTTTTTTGTTTTTCTTCTTTTAATTGCCTCCTGACCTGTGATAGGCAGAGCATGGACACGTCCCCTTAGCTGCAGTGGGAAAGACACTCCCCTGGCCAGAGCAAGCTTTTTTTTCGTTTTCCGTGTTCGAAATATCCATTAAATATAAGGTCCCAAGATAGGGGACGTATACGGTATTAAACTGAGAAGAATCGATACCATACGGGTTAAAGCAAAAGTTTTCCCAAAACCATCCGGCTGTTGTCACCACCACACACGCTAGCCCAGGGGGCACTCCTCTGGCTCTTCCAGCAAAACCTCTTTCCCCCCCACCTACAGGCCCTCTCTCCAAACAATTTACCCGGGTAGGGGGACGTATTAGATATTGTACTGATTCTGAATTGCCTCCTGCGATAGACGGGAATCGAACCCGGATCAACTGCTTGGGAAGTAGCTATGCTCACCACTATACCACCAGCAGGCACAGCAACTGATAAGAACAGATACTAAACTTGATTTCAGCTGCAGTGCCAGCATGAGCAGTGGTGTCACCTGCAGGCGGTGATGGACCTTCGTGCACCTAGTTGGGTGCTTCCCTAACATGTGATGGGTATTTGCCTTGCCTTTCTTGGTCTGGGTGAGCACAATTGCCATGAGGGTAACCACCAGGCTGTTGCCTGAGAATTTGGGGTAATGGTGGGATTAGGCAGCCTCAGAGGCATCCATGCATGCTGCCCCTGCTGTTTCCTGTCCATTTCCGTGGTGTTTCCATCATTTTCTGAGGTTTCCAGGTTTTCACCCAGCCTTCCCTAGGCAGAGCCTTGGTCCCCCTCAAAAATGCTCGAGTCTCCCATTGACTTCAATGGGGTTCGTTATTTGAAACGAGCACCCGAGCATCGGGAAAAGTTCGACTTGAATAACGAGCACCCAAGCATTTTAGTGCTCGCTCATCTCTATTAATAACTATTAGCCCCCTTATGGGATTAGAACCTGGCATATTTTAACCCATTGTCCTATTCACCCTGATAGACATTTATTAGGGTGGATTGGATTGCACAAGACACAGCTCAGCAGGGAGCTTACCATGGCAGGCCTGTAAGCAGTGGCATAACTAGAAATGATCGGGCCCCACTGTGAATTTTTTAATGGGCCCCCCTCTCCCAGCAACTTCATTGCAACTCCCAAATCTTGTGCTACCGGCACTCCTGAGGCTAGTCAAGATTGTGTTCTCAGACAAGGCCCAACAGTCAGTTCATCTGTTTCCTACAGTGTATATAATGTCATTGTATGAGTGGCCCTGACAATAAAATCTCTTAGTCCTCCTCCTAGGATGGGGCCCCTTTTGAGTTAGGGCCCCAAAGCAGCCGCTTCCCCTGCTTCCCCTATAGCTACGCCCCTGCCTGGAAGGCTTCAGCTGCATCCCTCTGCCTTACCTCACAAACGCCACAATCAACATTGAACGCGGCATCTGAGGGGTTAAATGACGAGGTGCAGCGTGATCACCATTCCCTGTCACACAGTATGATACATCTGGTACCTGCCGCAAATGGAGTAGGCTTACTGAAGCAGCCATCTTTAAACAAAGTGCATAATGCCATAAATGTACAAAATTATGCGCTAAGAAGTTAAGGCCCAAATCAGGCTAGTCACTTAGGGGTTAGTAGATTGGAGCTCTCCTGCTTAGTACACACTGGTTCCAAATTGACAACCATGGTCATGTTAGTCTCTGAAAGAAACTAGAGATGAGTGAATCGATTGTAAATCAATTGAATTTGTTACGGATTTCAAAAAAATTAATCTGCCAATTAGATTACCCATAAAAAATGGTGCCAACATCATTTTACTATGAAAACTGGTGGATAGAACAGGAGCTCCGAAGCTGACATACATCCTGATCAGTCAATCACGGGGCAGAGAAAAAAAGGGGAATTTCAGTCAGCACATCCCAGTGCGCAGGTGCACGTTGCTATGGGTAAATACACAAGGAAAGGAAAATACATACAATGCTACGGCACACTGCCAACCAGATAAAGCACAAAATTCCATAGAGATATGAGGTATTCTGGAACTAATGCTATGCTTGTTTAGTAAATTAGAGATTCTTGGCAAATATATTTTGTACAAAATTATCTCAGCCCGTCCACCAAATCGTCCAGGTGATCTCTGTAGGACGGGAACCTAACACTATTTCCTACCTGTTATGTGCCAACCTTGGCTTCCGTATAATCAGGGGGTGTTGGTTCCACATGCATGCTGGGTCCCCTCTGCCTTTTGCCAATTCTGGTGCTTCAAATGCCTCCACTAATACAGGGATGCAGGTACCAACATGCATGCCGAGTCCACTCGGCTTTATAGTTACACTAATTAAAATCAGCCTATGGGGCAGACGGGGCTAGTCAGGAGTACATGACCAAATGGAGTTAGTTCTTAATACGAATTTATTTGGTCGAATTTGCATTAAAAAATAATCGTTATTTTGCGAACATTCCCGCACAAATTACGAATATACAGTCAGCGTTGTTAAAAGTACGCAATACGTAAGCATTATTGTACAACGTGCGTTCGAATCCCTAGTGTACTATTGACTCGCGATTGTGTCATACGGACGAAGCTAGGCAGTGGAGTACAGTCTTTAGAGGCAGTCCATATGAGGTAGAAAAGTAAGGTGCTAGCTATCCTGTTAAGTGCATAATTCACTGGAAAAACACAGTACAATAAGTGCACTAATAGGACACATTGCTGTACCTGAAAAAGAATACACACAATGGGCTAGAGTGCTTGAACATTGCTGAACCTGTAAAAACATTATTGCTAAAATACAGCAAAGACAATATTCAAACATTTTAGTGCAATTTCACATTTGCAAGCATAAAAGGCTCAGATATACTGTAGGTTTCAGTCTCTCCTCGAGTCGGGGGTACTTGGCATGATAAAACACTGGAACACAGTCCAAAATTCAATTGTAATCCACGTGAGGTAATTTTGTAATCCAAACAGGTAACGTGTAATCCACATGGATAATATAAAATAGCAGCAAATAGAGAACCCTCTTTGCAAAGGGGGCTCCCAAATTACCTGAGAAGGGGGGAAAAGGAAAATAGGCACACTTCGGCGCAACTGAGAATTTTCTGCAGAAAGGGGGAAAAAGTGCGAACTTGCTTTCAGCCAGTGGCAGTCAATGGTGTGGCTCCCATAGGTCCTCTTGAAGTGTCCTTTAAACCAGCTAGTAGTTGGGTTCCTCAGATGAAGGACATGAAGTCCTCTTTACTTGAGCTACTGCAGAATGAGATCAGAGGACGTTCTTGCCTCCTGTAGGCCAAGCTCGCTGCCGTGGTGGAACTCCACTGCCCTCTTCTTACAGAAGTCGGACTAGACCGGGTCCGGGTGGTGGTCACACTGGTGACAGCAGGGGTAAGGACTTCTGGCTGCAGCGGTTCCGGCAAGGTTGCACCCAGGGAAGAAGTCCTGCTGCTGGCTTGATCTTCCAGGGTAGTTGATACTGGTGGATCACCGTAGACTGGAAGGTAAATGATGACGTTGTCAGCAGACCCAGCTGAAAGGACTGTAATGGTGGTGGTGGTGGCAGTCCAGGGATCAGAGGCTCCGGCTGTTGCTGTGGTTTCTCCCTGAAGCAGAGGGTGCCATTTGGTGACTCCTGAAGGCAGCGCATCGGTACTTCGCCTGGTGGTTCCTCCGGCCAAACTTCTGGTGGTGATGTTGGGACCAGGGGCTTAGGTAGTAGGGTAACCCAGGTAGCGAAGGGGCCTTTCAGGGATGCCATAGGGGTGCATTCTATCTGATCCCCCACGTACAGGCTGTGACGGCGTTGTGGCAGGTACGGCCATTTCACTGACCTGCAGCCTATGAAGTATTCCTTGCTGTCCTCGTCATCCGCAAGGAAGCCAAACCAGCTGGTTTTTCCCACTTCTGAGGGGGGTATATCTTCACTTTTGTGCTTTTGAGGGGCATATCGTCCATTTTTCCGCTTTGGGGAGGGGGGGCGGGGCCAAGAAGAATGCGTACGTAGTATTAAAATCTTTAAAATAAACATTTCCGAATAATACGAAGCAAATCTTACAGAATCCGGATTTGCTTTGGAGTTGAAAAAATGGAAGATTCGAAGCAGCGAATAGATTAACTCATCTCTACTCAGAAGGAGCAAAACACAATTCTGTACATAGCCATGTGTTTTGGCTGTGTTTGTCAAGATGCAATTTATAGTGTTGAGTGAGCACCTCTGTGCTCGGGTGCTCTGGCCGAACACTAGGGGGTGCTCGAGTGCTCGGCCGAGCACCCAAGCATAATGTTAGTCAATGGGACTAAACCAGGCAACCCCCGCTCGGAAGAGGGGAGGGTGTCTGGTTAATAGAAAAAGGTCAGAATCGCAACTTCTCCTCTTTTACTCTTTTCACTCGTAAAAGTATGCTAATTAACTGAATTTGTACACATTAGCATACAAATTTGTATGCATTAGCGTACAATGCGTAGCATTAGCATACAAATTTGTATGCATTAGCGTACAATGCGTAGCATTAGCATACAATTTCGTTCGCATTACGAAAGTGGTGGAAGTGGGAGGACACAGGGAAGTGACAGGGAGAAGGGGGAGGAGAGAATACTCACCTTTCGATCCTCACTCCGCTCTCTCTGAAGCCGAACGCACTGTCACTTCCAGGTCAGTGACGTGAAGGTGCACTAGAGGTAAAAGACTTGCAGAGTTCTGCACTGCAAGTGTAGTGCACACGCGTGGGATCTCAGCACTAGACCAGAGAGCAGAGGGGCATTTTTTAAACATGTAGGGCGGCACTAACAGAAAGGAGGGCATTGCAGATGCTCAGACGAGATAAACACGCCACCCAATGCTCCGATGCCTCGTTTGCGTATTTTTAAAAGTGGATTTTGCAGCATAATTGCAACTGAATTCAGGGAAATAAAGGTATTTGTGTGTGTTTAAACAGTTTTGGGCCCTATCTGCCTATATAACTAACTCTATATACTTGAAACTGGTGATAGAGCCTCTTAAAAGAGAGAAGAGCAAGAGAAGAAAAATTGGAGTCCTAGGGGAACCCAGAGTGACATACACCAATTTTCAGGGCAATTGGAGCACTTTTGATTGAATAGAATAGATTTGGTCCCAAATGGAATGCTTTAAAAATTCAACTAAATGGACACAAAACTAATTTCAAGAAATGTGCTCATCTCCATTTCCCCTCCTCTCTGAGTGAAGGAGGCACAAGTTTGCCCACCCCCATTATCAGAGTGATGCAAGCAAATTTTGCAATATGGGCTCAACAGTTGAAGACAAAAGAGAAAAATAGTTATGGAGAGTGTAATTTTTCAGTGAATCCCTGCAGGTATCACCACACAAATTCCTGAAGGTTTAGTTAGAGTCCAAACTAGTAGAAGTTCTACTGACCATGCCATTTTCTATCATGAGATGTCTCTGTGACAGTGCCTTGCGAAAGTATTCGACCCCCTGGAACTTTTCAACCTTTTGCCACATTTCAGGCTTCAAACAAAAACCTATAACATTTTAAATTTTATAAATAAATATTTAAAGAATCAACAACAAGTGGGTCACAATTGTAAAGTGGAACGAAATTTATTGGATCATTTAAAGGTATTCTGTCAGCACGGTTTTGCATATAAAGGTAATGCCACTACTGGATTCAGCTGAGCATGTTGAATTCAAAAATGTTATTATTACAGTTCCTAGTAGTAGATTTAATGCTGAAAAAACATTTTTTATAATGTGTCAATCACTCACATAAGGAGCCCAAGGGGATATGCCCAGCCGCGTTCGAGACCGGGCTCGCCGAGACAGTTGGAGCCCAGGACCACCCACCTCATTAATATTCACTTCACTGCTTCCAGCAGTGAAGCTCCGTCATCGTTGTAATCCCGCGCAGTCGCAATACCTCAAGTGGTCTGCGCCCGTGCGGTCTGCGGGCATCGGCCTCAGAGAAGGTACTGCGCATGCGCGGGATTACAACGATGACGGAGCTTCACTGTGAGTATTATGAATATTAATGAGGTGGGCGGTCCTGGGCTCCAACTGTCTCGGCGAGCCCGGGCTCGAACGCGGCTGAGCACATCCCCTTGGGCTCCTTATGTGAGTGATTGACACATTATAAAAAACGTTTTTTCAGCATTAAATCTACTACTAGGAACTGTAATAATAACATTTTTGAATTCAACATGCTCAGCTGAATCCAGTAGTGGCATTACCTTTATATGCAAAACCGTGCTGACAGACTCCCTTTAAACTTTCATTTACTTTCAGTTCAGAAAACTCCCTCCAGAAGTTGATTGAGGATCTCTGAATGATCCAATGTTGTCCTAAATGACTGATGAAGAGAAATAGAATCCACCTGTGTGTAATCAAGTCTCCGTATAAATGCACCTGCTCTGTGATAGTCTCAGGGTTCTGCATCATGAAGACCAAGGAACACACCAGGCAGGTCCCTGATACTGTTGTGGAGAAGTTTTTTTTTCAAAATTCTTTATTTATATAAGAAAAAGTCAACCAGTGTTACAGTAAGTAAAATGGCCATACTTAGCGACATACAAGTGCGTGATAAATCAAGACACATATAAGGATATGTAGCTGTAACAGCAAAAATAGATCATGTACAGATTATTTATAATAAACATTCAAAACACAATAACACTGGAGTCCAGAGAAGACAGTAACAGTCTTATAAATGTTCACTAAAGTACAGTGGTGTAGTCACCGCATTTTACCAAAGAGTACGTACAAATGGGTTAGTGCCTAATCATTTTAGAAGTTGGTTGTGGGCGTCGAGTCAATGTAGCTCTGGTAATCTGTCAACCAAGGTTGCCATAATGATAAGAAGGCAGAGCGGTTATTCCGATCCCAACTGACCATCTCCTCCATGTGACAAATCTGATGTACCTTATCTAGCCAGGAAGAGATAGTCGGCGGTTCAGAGTCCCTCCATTTCGTTGGGATGATATATTTGGCCGCAGTTAAAAGGTGTGTGACCAAGTGTCTGGCTGAGGGTTTAAAGTGTGTTTGGGGGCACCATGACAATACCAGTGTCGGGGAGAGGGATAATTTTGTGTCACAGATTTTATTAATCAATGCCTCAACCTCTTTCCAAAAGGCGGCAAGCTTAGGGCAGGACCACCATATGTGAGTCATAGTGCCTCTTTCTCCCTGACACCTCCAACACAAAGCATCTGGCAGAATATGAGCCTTAAATAGGTAATCAGGTGTTCTATACCAGCGAGAGAGAACCTTGAAGGAATTTTCTTAAATTCTTACACAGTTAGAAAAACCATGTGAGTGGTGGAGTATAAATTTACAGTCATTCTCTGACACAGAGACCTTGAGTTCCTTCTCCCACTCTCGTAAGAAAAGGGGTTTAACTGATGTTTTCCCTTGGATGAGATGAGTGTACAGTAAAGACAAGCATTTGGGTGGAGATGTTGAGAGCAGGACATAATTTTCCAGCCATGTAGGGTCAGGGTATGGAGATGGATAAACCTTGTTAAATAGCTTTATATATGCATCTATATCTATAGTCACCATATAGGACAATCGCATCCCCAAGGCTCTCTCAAGCTGCGACAGTATATATGCATTCCTATCCGGAGATTTTAAAAGCTCAGCAATATTGAGATTCTGCAGTGAATGCCACACTGTAAGGTTTCCCTTGTGCCTGGGATTAAGAAAAAAGGGTAGGGCCGAGACAGGTGCCAGTGGTGAAAAACGTCCAGAGGACATATGAAGAGCATGTGTTTTCCCACAGTACCCACAGTCAGGTATCATGGTTTTTTTTACCCACAGCAAGTGTAGTAAATCATCACCCATCAAAGCTCTCTCCATGTCTGCATACAATGCAGTATTTGAAGGTCTAGCTAATTCAACCCACCTCTCTAATTGGATAGCATGTAAGTAAGTATGCAGATCAGGGAGAGAGAGACCGCCTTTCTTTGTCTTAGCTATGAGTTGAGTATGTTAGCCCATAAAAATGAGGAAAAGAGGTTCTTGAAATCTGAGAAATATGTATTAGGAAGTGATATCGGAATACTCCTCAGAACATATAAGATCTGAGGGAGTACATAAGTGGACAGGATGTTCTTCCTACCCAGCCAAGATAAGTAAGGGAGTTTTATGGATTTCAGAAAACCTTTGATCTTGGTAAAGAGCTTGGAGTAGTTCAGCTTGTAAATATGGTCCGGCACTGAGGGAATCATGATGCCGAGGTGTTTAATGGCCTCTTTGGGCCACTTAAACGAAGTAGATTGTTTCAGCGTGGAGATACAAGACGAGGGAGCTGAGACTTTTAATATCTCCGATTTATCATAATTAATCTTAAAATTAGAGATCTCCCCGTATTCCTCAAAAATACGTAGTGCCACAGGAATACCTTCCACTGGGTTGGTGACAAAGAGCAACAAATCATCTGCGAATGCCGCTAAAGAGTGTCTATATCCCCCAACCTATAGTCCCCGTATTTCCCCGGAGTCACAAATCTTTTGCAGTAACATCTCTAGGGCCAGTACGAACAGCGTAGGAGAGAGAGGGCAGCCCTGCCTGGTCCCATTTGAAATGTTGAATGGGGACGACAGAAACCCATTAACTAAAATTCTAGCTGAGGGTGAGCTGTATAATGAAAAAATGGCTGTTATGAAAGAGGGAGGGATACCAAAATGTTGGAGTGCTCTTTCCATGAAATACCAGTTGACTCTG
>ONZH01008685.1:0-17591 GCA_900303285.1 Rhinella marina
AGGCGGGGTTTTTACACTATTAGATCACTTATTAACTCCTTGTTGATATCACGTGATCATGTGACGTCATCAGTGTCGTCTGATGTGCGGAGCTAAGAAACTTTACGGTATGTCGTCATAAGGTTACTATGACTATAACTCCGATCATGCTTCACGTGTTGTTTCAGGACTTTATGACGTGAAGCTGCTGCCGAACCTCTTAAGGGGCTTTGAGGTGTCAGCTCCACCTGGCGTGTCAGCCGAGTGTTAAGTTGTTAGAGGTCACGTGTTCCCTTAAAGGAATATTTTTTTAAATATATTTAATTCATTTGTATTTTTACTTAATATTTCTTGAGCTCAGAGGGTTAGGGTCCTCCTATTAAATTCAATCTGCCCACTCTGTTCCACCATCAGTGACTGTTTACTTCTATCAGTCAGAATCGCCTGTCTTTACCCACTCTTGACCTGCACTTTATCTTACCCCAGCTCCCTGGACTCACATTTTTATACAAGGGATTTTTTTCTACAAGACAAGTTTTTATAATTTTATATCGTGATATCGGATGTCGTGGGGAAAAAAAAAAAACACACAATGTATTGCATAGTTTTATGGGTTTTGTTTTTACAGTTTTCCCTAAGAGATAAAACTGACCTGTTCCCTTCATTCTCCAGGTCAGTACGATTACAGTGATACCACATTTATATAGTTTTATGTGTTTTGTTTTTACAGTGTTCCCTATGAGATAAAACTGACCTGTTCTCTTCATTCTCCAGGTCAGTACGATTACAGTGATACCACATTTATATAGTTTTATGTGTTTTGTTTTTACAGTGTTCCCTATGAGATAAAACTGACCTGTTCTCTTCATTCTCCGGGTCAGTATGATTACAGTGATACCACATTTATATAGTTTTATAGGTTTTGTTTTTACAGTGTTCCCTATGAGATAAAACTGACCTGTTCTCTTCATTCTCCGGTCAGTACGATTACAGTGATACCACATTTATATAGTTTTATAGGTTTTGTTTTTACAGTGTTCCCTATGAGATAAAACTGACCTGTTCTCTTCATTCTCCGGGTCAGTACGATTACAGTGATACCACATTTATATAGTTTTATATGTTTTGTTTTTACAGTGTTCCCTATGAGATAAAACTGACCTGTTCTCTTCATTCTCCGGGTCAGTACGATTACAGTGATACCACATTTATATAGTTTTATAGGTTATGTTTTTACAGTGTTCCCTATGAGATAAAACTGACCTGTTCTCTTCATTCTCCGGTCAGTACGATTACAGTGACACCACATTTATATAGTTTTATAGGTTATGTTTTTACAGTGTTCCCTATGAGATAAAACTGACCTGTTCTCTTCATTGTCCGGTCAGTACGATTACAGTGATACCACATTTATATAGTTTATGTGTTTTGTTTTTACAGTGTTCCCTATGAGATAAAACTGACCTGTTCTCTTCATTCTCCAGGTCAGTACGATTACAGTGATACCACATTTATATAGTTTTATAGGTTTTGTTTTTACAGTGTTCTCTATGAGATAAAACTGACCTGTTCTCTTCGTTCTCTGGGTCAGTACGATTACAGTGATACCACATTTATATAGTTTTATAGGTTTTGTTTTTACAGTGTTCTCTATGAGATAAAACTGACCTGTTCTCTTCATTCTCCAGGTCAGTACGATTACAGTGATACCACATTTATATAGTTTTATAGGTTTTGTTTTTACAGTGTTCCCTATGAGATAAAACTGACCTATTATCTTTATTCTCCGGTCAGTACGATTACAGTGATACCACATTTATATAGTTTTATAGGTTTTGTTTTTACAGTGTTCCCTATGAGATAAAACTGACCTGTTCTCTTCATTCTCCGGGTCAGTACGATTACAGTGATACCACATTTATATAGTTTTATAGGTTTTGTTTTTACAGTGTTCCCTATGAGATAAAACTGACCTGTTCTCTTCATTCTCCGGGTCAGTACGATTACAGTGATACCACATTTATATAGTTTTATATGTTTTGTTTTTACAGTGTTCCCTATGAGATAAAACTGACCTGTTCTCTTCATTCTCGGGGTCAGTACGATTACAGTGATACCACATTTATATAGTTTTATGGGTTTTGTATTTACAGTGTTCCCTATGAGATAAAACTGACCTGTTCTCTTCATTCTCCGGGTCAGTACGATTACAGTGATACCACATTTATATAGTTTTATAGGTTATGTTTTTACAGTGTTCCCTATGAGATAAAACTGACCTGTTCTCTTCATTGTCCGGTCAGTACGATTACAGTGATACCACATTTATATAGTTTTATGTGTTTTGTTTTTACAGTGTTCCCTATGAGATAAAACTGACCTGTTCTCTTCATTCTCCGGGTCAGTACGATTACAGTGATACCACAGTTATATAGTTTTATAGGTTTTGTTTTTACAGTGTTCTCTATGAGATAAAACTGACCTGTTCTCTTCGTTCTCTGGGTCAGTACGATTACAGTGATACCACATTTATATAGTTTTATAGGTTTTGTTTTTACAGTGTTCCCTATGAGATAAAACTGACCTGTTCTCTTCATTCTCCGGGTCAGTACGATTACAGTGATACCACATTTATATAGTTTTATAGGTTTTGTTTTTACAGTGTTCCCTATGAGATAAAACTGACCTGTTCTCTTCATTCTCCGGTCAGTACGATTACAGTGATACCACATTTATATAGTTTTATAGGTTTTGTTTTTACAGTGTTCTCTATGAGATAAAACTGACCTGTTCTCTTCATTCTCCAGGTCAGTACGATTACAGTGATACCACAGTTATATAGTTTTATAGGTTTTGTTTTTACAGTGTTCCCTATGAGATAAAACTGACCTATTATCTTTATTCTCCGGTCAGTACGATTACAGTGATACCACATTTATATAGTTTTATAGGTTTTGTTTTTACAGTGTTCCCTATGAGATAAAACTGACCTGTTCTCTTCATTCTCCGGGTCAGTACGATTACAGTGATACCACATTTATATAGTTTTATGGGTTTTGTTTTTACAGTGTTCTCTATGAGATAAAACTGACCTGTTCTCTTCATTCTCTGGTCAGTACGATTACAGTGATACCACATTTATATAGTTTTATGGTTTTGTTTTTACACCGTTCTCTATGAGATAAAACTGACCTGTTCTCTTCATTCTCCGGTCAGTACGATTACAGTGATACCACTCTTGTGATCACAGCCATACACTGGCGGTTCCACAGGACAGATCAGAACCACACTGGGTCACCTTCTAAGTCCTGGCAGTGTGTAATCAGTGGGCCAGAGTCACATGACGCCTCCCTGCCCGTCATCGCCCACATCACACTCCTATCACTCTGCCTTGCTGGTTGCCGCCCACATCACGCCGCCTCGCTAGTCACCGGCCACATCACACCACCGCACTGGTCGCCTCCCACATCACACCGCTTTGGCGGCCACATCATACCTCGTCGGTCTTAATACTTAAGATGAAGTACAACTGAAACTTCACCATTCTTCACCTGTTTCTCCCAATGTAGTCATGACAACGGCTCTGGAGTGCCCCCCACTGGTAATACGTGCATATAGCTTATGGTGGCCTCTTCTCTTCTCATAAAGGCTCCTGCACTACTCGAAGCTTCCAGCTCCTCCACTTCTCTCCTTCTGAAGGAGCCACCAAGGATGGACAGCAAGGAGATCAGCAGAAGAATATTAGACCTCACCTTGGAGATCATCTCCCTGCTGAGCGGAGAGGTAAACTTTTCTAGATTTCTCTTTTTCTAGATTTCTGGAAGGATTGGGAAGGAGAATCCATCACAGGAAGTGATAGGAAGAATCCAGGGTCCTGTAGAACGGCCTCCAGACCTTCCAAGTGATGGAGAACCTGAAGATCGGCCCCCAATATGGTCAGTCTTTACTGTAAGAGCAGTGAGACTATGGACTCTATACTGTAAGAGCAGTGAGACTATGGACTCTTTACTGTAAGAGCAGTGAGACTATGGACTCTATACTGTAAGAGCAGTGAGACTATGGACTCTATACTGTAAGAGCAGTGAGACTATGGACTCTATACTGTAAGAGCAGTGAGACTATGGACTCTATACTGTAAGAGCAGTGAGACTATGGACTATTTACTGAAAGAGCAGTGAGACTATGGACTCTTTACTCTAAGAGCAGTGAGACTATGGACTCTTTACAGTAAGAGCAGTGAGACTATGGACTCTATACTGTAAGAGCAGTGAGACTATGGACTATTTACTGTAAGAGCAGTGAGACTATGGACTCTTTACTGTAAGAGCAGTGAGACTATGGACTCTTTACTGTAAGAGCGGTGAGACTATGGACTCTTTACTGTAATAGCAGTGAGACTATGGACTCTTTACTGTAAGAGCAGTGAGACTGTGGACTCTTTACTGTAAGAACAGTGAGACTATGGACTCTTTACTATAAGAGCAGTGAGACTATGGACTCTTTACTGTAAGAGCGGTGAGACTATGGACTCTTTACTGTAAGAGCGGTGAGACTATGGACTCTTTACTGTAAGAGCGGTGAGACTATGGACTCTTTACTGTAAGAGCGGTGAGACTATGGACTCTTTACTGTAAGAGCGGTGAGACTATGGACTCTTTACTGTAAGAGCGGTGAAACTATGGACTCTTTACTGTAAAAGCAGTGAGACTATGGACTCTTTACTGTAACAGCAGTGAGACTATGGACTCTTTACTGTAACAGCAGTGAGACTATGGACTCTTTACTGTAACAGCAGTGAGACTATGGACTCTTTACTGTAAGAGCAGCGAGACTATGGACTCTTTACTGTAAGAGCAGCGAGACTATGGACTCTACTGTAAGAGCAGCGAGACTATGGACTCTACTGTAAGAGCAGCGAGGCTATGGACTCTTTACTGTAAGAGCAGTGAGACTGTGGACTCTTTACTGTAAGAGCAGTGAGACTGTGGACTCTTTATTGTAAGAGCAGTGAGACTATGGACTCTTTACTGTAAGAGCAGTGAGACTATGGACTTTTTACTGTAAGAGCAGGGCTAGACTTTACGTAGAGCATGGGACTATGGACTCTTTACTGTAAGAACAGTGAGACTATGGACTCTTTACTGTAAGAGCAGTGAGACTATGGACCCTTTACTGTAAGAGCAGTGAGACTATGGACTCTATACTGTAAGAGCAGTGAGACTATGGACTCTTTACTGTAAGAGCAGTGAGACTATGGACTCTATACTGTAAGAGCAGTGAGACTATGGACTCTTTACTGTAAGAGCAGTGAGACTATGGACTCTTTACTGTAAGAGCAGTGAGACTATGGACTCTTTACTGTAAGAGCAGTGAGACTATGGACTATTTACTGTAAGAGCAGTGAGACTATGGACTATTTACTGAAAGAGCAGTGAGACTATGGACTCTTTACAGTAAGAGCAGTGAGACTATGGACTCTTTACAGTAAGAGCAGTGAGACTATGGACTCTTTACTGTAAGAGCAGTGAGACTATGGACTCTTTACTGTAAGAGCAGTGAGACTATGGACTCTTTACTGTAAGAGCAGTGAGACTATGGACTCGTTACTGTAAGAACAGTGAGACTATGGAATCTTTACTATAAGAGCAGTGAGATTATGGACTCTTTACTGTAAGAGCGGTGAGACTATGGACTCTTTACTGTAAGAGCAGTGAGACTATGGACTCTTTACTGTAAGAGCAGTGAGACTATGGACTCTTTACTGTAAGAGCAGTGAGACTATGGACTCTTTACTGTAAGAGCGGTGAGACTATGGACTCTTTACTGTAAGAGCGGTGAGACTATGGACTCTTTACTGTAAGAGCGGTGAGACTATGGACTCTTTACTGTAAGAGCGGTGAGACTATGGACTCTTTACTGTAAGAGCGGTGAGACTATGGACTCTTTACTGTAAGAGCGGTGAGACTATGGACTCTTTACTGTAAGAGCGGTGAAACTATGGACTCTTTACTGTAAGAGCTGAACTATGGACTCTTACTGTAAAAGCAGTGAGACTATGGACTCTTTACTGTAACAGCAGCGAGACTATGGACTCTTTACTGTAAGAGCAGCGAGACTATGGACTCTACTGTAAGAGCAGCGAGACTATGGACTCTACTGTAAGAGCAGCGAGGCTATGGACTCTTTACTGTAAGAGCAGCGAGACTGTGGACTCTTTACTGTAAGAGCAGTGAGACTGTGGACTCTTTACTGTAAGAGCAGTGAGACTGTGGACTCTTTATTGTAAGAGCAGTGAGACTATGGACTCTTTACTGTAAGAACACTGTGGAAGACTGCAGTGGACTTGAGCAGTGAGACTGGACTCTTACTGTAAGAGCAGTGAGACTATGGACTCTTTACTGTAAGAGCAGTGAGACTATGGACTCTTTACTGTAAGAGCAGTGAGACTATGGACTCTTTACTGTAAGAGCAGTGAGACTATGGACTTTACTGTAAGAGCAGTGACAGACTATGGACTCCTTTACTGTAAGAGCAGTGAGACTATGGCTCTTTACTGTAAGAGCCAGTGAGACTATGGACTCTTTTACTGTAAGAGCAGTGAGACTATGGACTCTTTACTGTAAGAGCAGTGAGACTATGGACTCTTTACTGTAAGAGGCAGTGAGACTATGGACTCTTTTACTGTAAGAACAGTGAGACTATGGACTCTATAACTGTAAGAGCAGTGAGACTATGGACTCTATACTGTAAGAGCAGTGAGACTATGGACTCTCTTTACTGTAAGAGCAGTGAGACTATGGACTCTATACTGTAAGAGCAGTGAGACTATGGACTCTTTACTGTAAGAGCAGTGAGACTATGGACTCTATACTGTAAGAGCAGTGAGACTATGGACTCTTTACTGTAAGAGCAGTGAGACTATGGACTCTTTACTGTAAGAGCAGTGAGACTATGGGACTCTTTACTGTAAGAACAGTGAGACTATGGACTCTTTACTGTAAGAGCGGTGAGACTATGGACTCTTTATGGTAAGAGCAGTGAGACTATGGACTCTTTACTGTAAGAGCAGTGAGACTATGGACTCTTTACTGTAAGAGCAGTGAGACTATAGACTCTTTACTGTAAGAGCAGCGAGACTATAGACTCTTTACGGTAAGAGCAGTGAGACTATGGACTCTTTACTGTAAGAGCAGTGAGACTATGGACTATAAAGCTTTCTTCCAGAAGATGTTGTCTTGAGGGAATCTACTGTAGGAGAATTGGGTCCCAGATCTCAGCCGTGTAATAATTTTACAGGTTATAATCACTAGATTACTGGACAGGGGATGATGATCCAGGAAATTATTCTGATTGCAGATTTGGAGTTAGGGAGATGAGGATTATTGTCTGCTGCCTTGTGGGGTTTGTCTTCTTCTGGATCCACACTATAGGATACATACCTGTCACCTTCTCAGAATTGGGTTTGAGGCCGGACTGTCTTTAGAGAGGCCAGAACTTTGTGGATTTGGCTGTAACTTCCTCCTTTTGGAGATCAGATGGTAAGAGGAGCACATAATGGAGATGACGTCTTCCTGATCTTTCTATGTTTAGGCTTTAGTTTACTGAGGAAAGTTTGGGGGGAAGGTGGGATTGTGACCTCACTGTAATCTCTGTATATGATGAGAACTCCCAGTCTCTCTCCATCTACAGGATTACACCATAGTGAGGAAGACATCGGGGATGACTCCCATCATCCAGGAGTCAGTAAGGTGGAGCAGGAGCCCCATCATACAGGATCCCCCTCCCTCCCTGATACATGAGCAGAAGATCCTAGAACTCACCCACAAGATGATGGAGCTGCTGACTGGAGAGGTGACACTGCTGGGAATACTGGTAAATTCTCCAGTAACAGCACTGGTGGGGTCTGTATGATGGTGTCATTGTGTTGTCAGGTTCCTATAAGGTGTCAGGATGTGGCGGTCTATTTCTCCATGGAGGAGTGGGAGCATATAGAAGGACACAAGGATCTGTACGAGGAGGCCATGATGGAGAACCACCGGCCCCTCACATCACAGGGTAAGAGGAGTCTATATATGTATATGGCACAGGATGGCACGGGGGGGGGGGTTGACATCTTTCACAGTGATTTCAACCTCCAGTCTTCAGTCTTTATGCCACAGTGTATATGCAGTGTAAGTCATTACCTACAGTCACAGCCAGCCTCTAGCCATGCATGCAGTCTACCATTACCACAGTCTACCCACAGTGTATAGCATCCAGCCTCTAGCCATGCAGTCTACCATTACCACAGTGCAGTCTACCATACACAGTCATCCACAGCCTCATAGCCATGCAGCTTCTACCATTACCACAGTGTATAGCATCCAGCCTCTAGCCATTACCACAGTATAGCATCCAGCCTCTAGTCAAGTGTATAACATCCAGCCTCTAGCCATGCAGTCTACCATTACACAGTGTATAACATCCAGCCTCTAGTCATTGCAGTCTACCATTACCACAGTGTATAGCATCCAGCCTCTAGCCATGCAGTCTACCATTACCACAGTGTATAACATCCAGCCTCTAGTCATGAAGTCTACCATTACCACAGTGTATAACATCCAGCCTCTAGTCATGTAGTCTACCATTACCACAGTGTATATCATCCAGCCTCTAGTCATGTAGTCTACCATTACCACACATCCAGCCTCTAGTATAACCACAGCCTCATAGTCATTACACAGTGTATAACCAGCCTCTAGTCATGTAGTCTAGTCTACCATTACCCACAGTGTATAACATCCAGCCTAGCTGTCTAATCCATTAAACATCAGCCTCTAGTAGTCTAATTACCACAGTGTATAACATCCCTCTAGTCATGCATTACCACAGGTATAACATCCAGCCTCTAGTCATGTCTCTACCATTACCACAGTGTATAACATCCAGCCTCTAGTCATGTAGTCTACCATTACCACAGTGTATAACATCCAGCCTCTAGTCATGTAGTCTACCATTACCACAGTGTATAACATCCAGCCTCTAGCCATGTAGTCTACCATTACCACAGTAGTGTCCAGCCTCTAGTCATGTAGTCTACCATTACCACAGCATCCAGCCTCTAGCCATGTCTATTACCACAGTCCATCCAAGCCATGCAGTCTACCATTACCACAGTGTATAACATCCAGCCTCTAGCCATGCCATGTAGTCTACCATTACCACAGTGTATAACATCCAGCCTCTAGCCATGTAGTCTACCATTACCACAGTGTATAACATCCAGCCTCTAGTCATGTAGTCTACCATTACCACAGTGTATAACATCCAGCCTCTAGTCCATGCAGTCTACCATTACCACAGTGTATAACATTCCAGCCTCTAGCCATGCAGTCTACCATTACCACAGTGTATAACATCCAGCCTCTAGTCATGTAGTCTACCATTACCACAGTGTATAACATCCAGCCTCTAGTCCATTACTCTACCATTACCACAGTGTATAACATCCAGCCTCTAGTCATGTAGTCTACCATTACCACAGTGTATAACATCCAGCCTCTAGCCATGCAGTCTACCATTACCACAGTGTATAACATCCAGCCTCTAGCCATGTAGTCTACCATTACCACAGTGTATAACATCCAGCCTCTAGCCATGCAGTCTACCATTACCACAGTGTATAACATCCAGCATCTAGCCATGCAGTCTACCATTACCACAGTGTATAACATCCAGCCACTAGCCATGCAGTCTACCATTACCACAGTGTATAACATCCAGCACCAGCCAAACATCAGCCTCTAGCAGTCTACCATTACCACAGTGTATAACATCCAGCCTCTAGCCGTGCCAGTCTACCATTACCACAGTGTATAACATCCAGCCTCTAGCCATGCAGTCTACCATTACCACAGTGTATAACATCCAGCCTCTAGCCATGCAGTCTACCATTACTACAATGTATAACATCCAGCCTCTAGCAGTGCAGTCTACCATTACCACAGTGTATAACATCCAGCCTCTAGCCATGTAGTCTACCATTACCACAGTGTATAACATCCAGCCTCTAGCCATGCAGTCTACCATTACCACAGTGTATAACATCCAGCCTCTAGCCATGTAGTCTACCATTACCACAGTGTATAACATCCAGCCTCTAGCCATGTAGTCTACCATTACCACAGTGTATAACATCCAGCCTCTAGTCATGCAGTCTACCATTACCACAGTGTATAACATCCAGCCTCTAGCCATGTAGTCTACCATTACCACAGTGTATAACATCCAGCCTCTAGCCATGTAGCTCCATACCACAGTGTATAACATCCAGCCTCTAGTCATGCAGTCTACCATTACCACAGTGTATAACATCCGGCCTCTAGCCATGCAGTCTACCATTACCACAGTGTATAACATCCGGCCTCTAGCCATGCAGTCTACCATTATTACAGTGTATAACATCCAGCCTCTAGCCGTTCAGTCTACCATTACTATAGGGGCTGTGCTGTGTAAGAGGATGTGGGGGCGGGGCTGTGCTGTGGGACAGGATGTGGGGGCGGGGCTGTGCTGTGAAACAGGATGTGGGGGGTGGGGCTGTGCTGTGGAACAGGATGTGGGGGCGGGGCTGTGCTGGGGAACAGGATGTGGGGGCGGGGCTGTGCTGTGGAACAGGATGTGGGGGCGGGGCTGTGCTGTGGAATAGGATATGGGGGGTGGGGCAGCAAAGCTTGTGCTGGTGCATGTGAAATCCACAAGAATACCCACAGAGCTGAGGAGACCTGAGAAACAGTGAGTGACTCTTATAGAAGAGCGTTTCTGAGGCGTGTGAAGCAGAGCTGAATCCAGTAAACTAACAGGTGCAGTATTATGTGCTGCAATACGGTAGGATATGGGATTATTGATATTTAATGCACAACGTTTTCCATAACTTTTAAAGAAGAACTCCTGCAAAAAATGTTATTCCATGTCCTGCTAGAAAGGTACATGATGTTATCTGTAGTGAATGTCATTTTCTTACCAGTGTCTGTATTTGTGAGTTATATCTCTCTGATGTTTCTCATCTGTGTCATGTGACCAACGATCAGACTCATCAACTCACACAGCATCTTATGGACAGGAAGTCTATTTCTCTATGTATTCCTTTGGGAGCCTCACTCTGAGTCTCATAGGAATGAATAGAGCAGTGACTGGCTTCCTGTCCTGGGTCAGTTGGAGGTCAGGGAGTTGGTCACATGACCCAGCTACATTTAGAAGAGAGGGGATAACTCACAGATACAGTCACTGATGAGAAGATGACAATCACTACAGATTATATCATGTACCTTTCTAACAGGTCAGAGAATAACATTTTTTGCAGGAGTTCTACTTTAAGTTAGATCCCAGTTTTTTACCCAAAGTATTTTCTACCTTTCACCGATCTCATGATATTGTCTTACCATCTTTTTGTGCCAACCCTAAAAATGACCAGGAGTCCATCTGTCACAGCTTAAATGTTAGTCGTGCTGTCATGAAGTATCTGGAAGTGACTCGGGAATGGAGAAGTGACAAAAATATATTTATTCAATTTTGTGGCCCAAATTGGAGTAAAAAAAGCAGCTGGATGATAATGGATATCTCTGAGGCTTATAGGGTTAGCCTCTCTCATGGCCCATTCATCAAGATGTGTAGCTGCTTCTTAGGTGGAAAAATCCTCAGCCTCTCTAGAACAAATCCGTAGAGCGGCAACTTGGAAGAGGTCGTCTTTCACCTGGCATTACGGCCATTGTCCCTCCATAATATAGTTCTGTGTTATAGAGACGAGTACTGAGTGTTACACTGAGCGGTCTCCATCACTCCACGTACTTCCCACCCGGTTTATTCCTTTGGTATCTTATTTTGATGAGCTCTTTATCCTGGTTATACTGGTGATAGAGGGAGTCAGTCTCAGGATGTGGTGCCATGGAGACTTCCAGTAAACCGAATTACCGATGAGTGTAATAGATATTATATAATTCTGTGACTATATGTGAATATATATATATATAATTCTATGACTGTGTCTATGGGATATATATATATACATTCTATGACTGAGTCTATCTATTCTCTATGAACTGAGTCTATGGGATATATATATATATTCTATGACTGATATATATATATATATATATTCTATGGGATATATATATATATATAATATGACTGAGTCTATGACTGACTGTCTATGGGATATATATATATTATAATTCTATGACTGAGTCTATGACTGGTCTAATGGGATATATATATATATAATTCTATGACTGTGTATGGGATATATATATATATATATATATTCTAATGACTCTATGTCTATGGAGTCTATGGGTATATATACATTCTATGACTGAGTCTATGGGATATATATATATATATATATTCTATGACTGTGTCTCTATGACTGTGTCTATGGGATATATATAATATATATATTATATATATAATTCTATGACTGTCTATATGACTGTGTCTATGATATATATATATATATTCTATGTCTATGTCTATGGGATATATATATATATATATTCTATGACTGATGGGATATATATATATATAATATCTATGACTGTCTATGGGATATATATATATATAATTCTATGACTGTGTCTATGGGATATATATATATATATATAATTCTATCTATGACTGTCTATGGTATATATATTATTAATGACTATGGGACTATGGATATATATCTATATTAATTCTATGACTGTCTATGGGATATATTATATATATAATTCTATGACTGTGTCTATGGGATATATATATATATATAATTCTATGACTGAGTCTATGGGATATATATATATATATATATATTCTATGACTGTGTCTATGGGATATATATAATATATATATTCTATGACTGACTATGTCTATGGGATATATATAATATATATGATTCTATGACTGACTGGGATATATATATATATATATAATTATGACTGTGTCTATGACTATATATATATTATAATATGATGTCTATGCTGTGTCTATGGATATATATATATATCTATGACTGTCTATGGGTATATATATATATAATTCTATGACTGATGGGATATATATATATATATAATTCTATGACTGTGTCCTATATGGGATATATATGGGATATATATATATATAAATTCTATGGTCTATGGGATATATATATATATAATATGAATGGGATATATATATATATATATTCTATGACTGTCTATGGGATATATATATATATATTATGAGGAATCACTATCTATGGGAATATATATATATATAATCTATGACTATGACTGTCTATGGGATATATATATATATATATTCTATGATGTCTATGGGATATATATATATATAATTCTATGACTGTGTCTATGGGATATTATATATATAATTCTATGACTGTGTCTTGGGATATATATATATGCTATATTATATATATAATTCTATGACTGAGTCTATGGGATATATATATTATTTCTATGACTGTTGGGATATATATATATATATATAATCTATGACTGTTATGGGATATATTATATATATATTCTATGACTGAGTCTATGGGATATATATATATAATTCTATGACTGTGTCTATGGGATATATATATATATATATAATTCTATGACTGTGTCTATGGGATCTATATATATATATAATTCTATGACTGTCTATGGGATATATATATATATAATTCTATGACTGAGTCTATGGGATATATATATATATATATATTCTAATTCTATGACTGTGTCTATGGGATATATATATATATATATATTCTATGACTGTCTATGGGATATATATATATATAATTCTATGACTGTGTCTATGGGATATATATATATATAATTCTATGACTGAGTCTATGGGATATATATATATATAATTCTATGACTGTCTATGGGATATATATATATATATATAATTATATGACTGTGTCTATGGGATATATATATATATATATTTCTATGACTTCTATGGGAATCTATGGGATATATATATATATAATTCTATGACTGAGTCTATGGGATATATATATATATAATTCTATGACTGTCTATGGGATATATATATATATATAATTCTATGACTGAGTCTATGGGATATATATATATATAATTCTATGACTGTCTATGGGATATATATATATATATAATTCTATGACTGTGTCTATGGGATATATATATATATAATTCTATGACTGAGTCTATGGGATATATATATATATAATTCTATGACTGTCTATGGGATATATATATATATATAATTCTATGACTGAGTCTATGGGATATATATATATATAATTCTATGACTGTGTCTATGGGATATATATATATATAATTCTATGACTGTCTATGGGATATATATATATATAATTCTATGACTGTGTCTATGGGATATATATATATATAATTCTATGACTGTGTCTATGGGATCTATATATATATATATAATTCTATGACTGTGTCTATGGGATATATATATATATAATTCTATGACTGTGTCTATGGGATATATATATATATAATTCTATGACTGTCTATGGGATATATATATATATAATTCTATGACTGTCTATGGGATATATATATATATAATTCTATGACTGTGTCTATGGGATATATATATATATAATTCTATGACTGACTCTATGGGATATATATATATATATTCTATGACTGACTATGACTGGGTCTATGGGATATATATATATATATTCTATATGACTATGCTATGGGATATATATATATATAATTCTATGACTGTGTCTATGGATATATATATATATAAATTCTATGTGTGTCTATGGGATATATATATATATATTCTATGACTGTCTATGGATATATACTATATATATATATTATATATAATTGATATATATCTATGACTGTGTCTATGGGATATATATATATATAATTCTATGACTGTCTATGACTGGATATATATATAATAATTTCTATGACTGTGTCTATGGGATATATATATATATAATTCTATGACTGTGTCTATGGATACTATATATATATATTTATTGAGTCTATGGGATATATATATAATATGTATCATGTGTCTATGGGAATATATATATATTATTCTATGACTGTCTATGGGATATATATATATATAATTCTATGACTGTCTATGGGATATATATATATATAATTCTATGACTGTGTCTATGGGATATATATATATATAATTCTATGACTGAGTCTATGGGATATATATATATATAATTCTATGACTGTGTCTATGGGATATATATATATAATTCTATGACTGTCTATGGGATATATATATATATATCATTCTATGACTGTGTCTATGGGATATATATATATATAATTCTATGACTGTGTCTATGGGATATATATATATATATTCTATGACTGTGTCTATGGGATATATATATATATATTCTATGACTGTCTATGGATATATATATATATATTCTATATGTATATATATATATATATATAATTCTATGACTGTGTCTATGGGATATATATATATATAATTCTATGACTGTCTCTATGACTGTGATGGGAATATATATATATAATTCTATGACTGACTCTATGGGATATATATATATATATTCTATGACTGTCTATGGATATATATATATATTCTATGCTGTGATGGGATATATATATATATATTCTATGACTGTCTATGGGATATATATATATATAATTCTATGACTGTTATGGGATATATATATATATATATTCTATGACTGTCTATGGGATATATATTATATATTCTATACTGAGTCTATGGGATATATATATATATAATTCTATGACTGTGTCTATGGGATATATATATATATAATTCTATGACTGTGTCTATGGGATATATATATATATAATTCTATGTCTATAATATATATATATATGACTGTCTATGGGATATATATATATAATTCTATGACTGTGTCTATGGTATATATATATATATAATTCTATGACTGTGTCTATGGGATATATATATATATAATTCTATGACTGTGTCTATGGGATATATATATTATATAATTCTATGACTGTGTCTATGGATATATATATATATAATTCTATGACTGTGTCTATGGGATTATATATATATATATTCTATGACTATGACTGTCTATGGATAATATATATATATTAATTCTATGACTGTGTCTATGGGATATATATATATATAATTCTATGACTGTGTCTATCTATGGGATATATATATATATAATTCTATGACTGTCTATGGGATATATATATATATAATTCTATGACTGAGTCTATGGGATATATATATATATAATTCTATGACTGTGTCTATGATATGACTGATATATATATATATATATTCTATGACTGTCTATGGGATATATATATATAATTCTATGACTGTGTCTATGGGATATATATATATAATTCTATGACTGAGTCTATGGGATATATATATATAATTCTATGACTGTGGATCTATGGGATATATATATATATATAATTCTATGACTGTGTCTATGACTGATATATATATATATATATTCTATGACTGTGTCTATGGGATATATATATATATAATTCTATGACTGTGTCTATGGGATATATATATATATAATTCTATGACTGTGTCTATGGGATATATATATATATAATTCTATGACTGTGTCTATGGGATATATATATATATAATTCTATGACTGAGTCTATGGGATATATATATATATAATTCTATGACTGTTATGGGGATATATATATATATAATTCTATGACTGGTCTATGGGATTATATATATATATAATTCTATGACTGTGTCTATGGGATATATATATATATAATTCTATGACTGTGTCTATGGGATATATATATATATATAATTCTATGACTATGTGTCTATGGACTGATATATATATATATAATTCTATGACTATGACTGAGTCTATGGGATATATATATATATAATTCTATGACTGTGTCTATGGGATATATATATATATATAATTCTATGACTGAGTCTATGGGATATATATATATATAATTCTATGACTGTGTCTATGGGATATATATATATATATAATTCTATGACTGTCTATGGGATATATATATATATAATTCTATGACTGTGTCTATGGGATATATATATATATATAATTCTATGAACTATGACTGTGTCTATGGGATATATATATATATTATTCTATGACTGTCTATGGGATATATATATATAATTCTATGACTGTGTCTATGGATATATATATATAATATGACTGTTCTTGGGATATATATATATATAATTCTATGACTGTGTCTATGGGATATATATATATATAATTCTATGACTGTCTATGGGATATATATATATATAATTCTATGGGACTGTGTCTATGGGATATATATATATTCTATGAATTCTATACTGTGTCTATGGGATATATATATATATAATTCTTGACTGTGTCTATGGATATATTATATATAATCTATGACTGTGTCTATGGGATATATATATATATACATTCTATGACTGTGTCTATGGGTTATATATATATATATCTATGACTAAATGACTGTCTATGGGATATATTATATATATAATTCTATGACTGTCTATGGGATATATATATA
>ONZH01008686.1:0-10504 GCA_900303285.1 Rhinella marina
CCGGAGGAGATTCTCTGCCCCGATTCACAAGAGCTGGTGCAGTCTCAGGGTGATGAGGTGGGGATTTAACTGTGGCAATCTGAGAAGGTGGTGGACGATGACGAGACACAGGTGTCAGGGGGTGACGGTAGTTGTCAGGGAAGTAAGTCAGAGTGGGGACTCTGAGGAAGAGCTGGGTGATGATGAGGGTACAGATCCGACTTGGGTGGATCAGGCACACGAAGAAAGCGGTTCGGAGTGTGAGGCAACATCAGCACCACAACCGGTTGGGAGAGGCAGTGGGCTGGGCAGAGGGAGAAGCAGGGCCCGAGGTACTACTTCCCCAAGTGTTCCCAGAGGTCAAGTTCCAGTGCGGAATGCTCGATACTCTGTAGTTTGGGAGTATTTTATGGATGAAGAGGGCGATCGACGGGTAGCGGTGTGCAAACTGTGCCACACCAAGATTAGCAGGGGAGTCAACAAAAAGAACCTGACCACAAGTAGCATGCGCAAGCATTTGGAGAACAAACACCCCACTAAGTGGGTGGCACTCCAGTCAGCTGGTGACGGTGACACTGCTGCTTCATCCCCTGTGTCACATGCTGTCAGTGACCTAGTAGCCCCCGGCCGGGAAGCTCCAGCCTCCAGCCCTGCAAGGACCCTTGCAACTCCATATCCCTCCCTCGCCTCTACTCATGTGTCCCAGCGTAGTGTTCAATTGTCACTACAGCAGACCTTTGACCGCAAGAGCAAGACCGCCACGTGTCGGGTAACATCATCCGTGCCCTCAGCAATGCGGTTTGTGGGAAGGTCCACCTAACCACAGACACGTGGGCAAGTACCGGTGGGCAGGGACACTACATCTCCCTCACGGCACATTGGGTGAACCTGGTGGGGGCTGGGACCGAGTCTGACCGTGGGCCTGCTCTGTGCTACCCACACCCAGAATTGCCAGACCAACTTCGGTGTCTGTTTCACCCGAACATTACACCTCTTCCTCCGACCCCCCCACCTTCATCTCCCCCTCCTCTTCCAAAAGAGTATTGATGGCCACATTGTGGAGTGTCAGTAGCTCAATGCGCAGCAGCACAGCAGTGGGGAAGCGTCAGCAGGCCGTTCTGAAACTGCTTAGCTTGGGCGACAAGAGGCATACTGCTCAAGAGCTGTTAGAGGGCATCAAGGGGGAGACGACTGTGTGGCTTGCGCCGCAGAACCTGCAACCAGGTCTGGTTGTTTTGACAATGAGCGTAACCTGGTGGCGGCTCTGAAATTTGTTGGATCACACACGTGCCATGCATGGCCCACGTACTAAACATAGTGGTCCAGCGTTTTCTTAAGACCTACCCCGAGCTTGCTGTGTTGCCTAACTAAAGTGTGCCGCATCTGTGCACATTTTAGGAAGTCCACCACAGATGCTGCCACCCTCAGGACAGTGGAACAGCCGTTACAACTCCCTGTTCACCGGCTGCTGTGTGACGTTCCCAAAGGATGGAATTCAACATTGCAAATGATAGCCAGGGTGTACCAGCAGCGAAGGGCAATAGTAGACTGCCAGCTGACAGCTTCCCAGAGAGGTGGTAGTTCATGCCAGTCAGCTTCCTCAGGTGTATAATGAGGAGTGGACATGGATGGGCTGGCATCTGCCAGGTTCTTAGGCCCCTTTAAGGAGGCAACACATATGGTTAGCGGTGATGCGGACATCATCAGCGTCACCATCCCGCTGCTGTGTCTCCTCCAAAAATCCTTAAAGAACTTAATATCAGAGGATTTAGGCATGTCACAGGAGATGAGAGAAGACAGTCCATTGTTTGCCAGCCAGAGCACCCTCACATCAGTTTCGCAGAGCGAATTACAGGAGGAGGAGGTAGAGGAGGAGGAGACTCTAGGCCGCACTGCAGGGGGCAATTTGATGACAGCAGTTCAGCGGGTATGGGCTGAGGAGGAGGAATTGGAGGTGGAGGTAGAGGAGGAGATGGATAGTCAGTCGATTGAGGAGAGGGAAGTGTTGCGCTGTGGGACTGTACCTCACATGGCTGACTTTATGTTAGGCTGCCTTTGTCGCGATCCTCGCATGAAGACCATTCTGGCCACCAATGATTACTGGGTGTACACCCTCCTATACCCACGGTGTAAGGACAATTTCCCCACTCTAATTCCTGTGGAGGAAAGGACTACAAGGGTCAATTCATACCACAAGGCCCTGGTGCAAAAAATGCTACAAGCATTTCCATCTGACGCCGCTAGCAACAGGGAACGGATTGCAGTGGGCCAAGTATCAGGGGAGAGGAGGGGAAAAGGCAGCATGTCCAGCAAGGGCAGGGGTACACTGGGTCAGGCATTTGCCAAGTTTTTGTCACTCCAGCCAGAGTCTACCACCTGTCCACAGGTTAGGCAGAGTAGGGCGGAACTGTACCACAAGATGGTGAGGGAGTATGTCGCCGACCAGACCAGCGTCCTGAGCGATGACTCCACGCCATACAATTATTGGCTGTGAAAGCTTGCCAAATGGCCTGAACTGGCGCAGTATGCCTTGGAGGTGCTGGCCTGCCCTGCTGCTAGTGTACTGTCGGAAAGGGTCTTTAGTGCTGCTGGGGGGATAATCACCGACAAACGGACCCGCCTGTCGACTGACAGCTCCGACAGGCTGACGTTCATCAAGATGAACAAGTCATGGATATCCCCCCACTTCTCTTCCCCACAGCAGGATAGCAGCTGAAGTCCATAAGAGCCCTTGTATCCTCCTCCTCTTCCTACTCCTTCGCCTCCTCCTCCTCTATCACAGTTGCTGACGACACAACTTTTAAGGAAGGCCAACAGGCTCTCTAAATTCAATATTTACGGAGGGCTAAAAGGCTCTCTAAACTCAAATTATTGCAGAGGGCCAACAGCCTCTCTAAACTCAATTTTTACCCAGGGCAAACAGCCTCTCTAACCAAAATTTTTAAGGAAGGCCAACAGCCTCTCTAAACTCAATTTTTACTCAGGGCAAACAGCCTCTCTAACCATAATTTTTAAGGAAGGCCAACAGCCTCTCTAGACACAGTTTTTACTGAAGGTCAACAGGCTCTCTACACACAATTTTTACCGAGGACAAACAGACTCTCTACAAAAAATTTTTACGGAGGGCCAACAGGCTCTCTGCACACAATGTTTACGGAAGGCCAACAGCCTCTCTACAAACAATCTTTATGTTGGGGCACAAAAGGCCTGGTGCTCGCCTACTGTCTCTCTCCAAAAACTTCATCCTGAGGCCATTTTAGTGGCTATTTAAAATTGTAGTTTTCTGGTGTTTCACCTACTGTCTCTATTCCAAAATTTCTGCCTGAAGTCCAAGTGCTACTGGCTTTTGAAAATTTTCCTCCTCCTCCTCCGCTGCGCCTACTGTCTCTCCAAAAAAACTTCTTTCTGAGGCCCAACTATTGTGGTACTGGACTGATCCAGGTGCAGGTGACCAGACCTCAGCATGTCAGTATTGATCACTGGGTCAGTCCGCTACCAGTGTCCGCCACCTTACAGCAGCCATTCCCATCCTGTCACCCAGCTTTCCCATGTATGATGCTGTAAAATCTGAGTTGATCTAAACATAAGTGATAAATCCTGACACACATGACTTAACCTATTAGATCATAATCACCCAGCTTTCTTAGAGTCCTGATCAACAAGTTGTCATAAAAAAAATTCAGAAAGTTGAGTGACAGCTTCTCTATACTTGCAAGTGATGATGGTTTCACTGTCTTGAATTCATACGCAACAGCGTATAGAGTAAATTATACGTAGCAATAGCGTACGCTTTATCGGACAAGGTCCTGACGCTCTTTGCGCTGTCTCTGCCTGCTCCATGCATGCTGCCCCTGGTGTTCCCTATCCATTTCCGTGGTGTTTCCATCGCTTTCAGAGGTTTTCAGGTCTTTAGGCAACCTTGCCTGCGAAGAACTTGGGTCCCCTGCAAAAATGCTCGTATCTCCCATTGACTTCAGTAGGGTTTTGTTATTCGGTACGAATATACGAACTTTTGGAAAAGTTTGTACCGAGTACCGAGCACACAAGCATTTTAATATTCGCTCATCTCTAAAAAACACTATTGAGAAGTTCAGGAACAGCTTTTTCATAGTGTAGGGATATAATAGGGAGGAATTATCTACACTATAGGGAGATAGCAGTAACCAATAGGGGAATGTACAGCCTGGGTAATAGGAGCTCTTCTATTACATCTTTATGCATTAATTGGGGTTACAAAGTGATCTGATACTAAAGATTTTAGGTTATTTGCATTCTTTGATACATCAGTAATTCCGGTAATCTTTGATTCTGTTATTGCAGTGAAACTGTAGTCTGATACTACAGAATTTGGGGGTTCACATTTTTTTATATATCATTCAATAATCCGTTAATGCTTGATTGTCTTATTGGGATGAAATTGCTGAATGATACTATAGAATTTAGGGTCTTCATGTTCTTTTACATATAATTCAATCAGTTAATCCTTGATTCACTAATTGGGTTAAAATCAGATTTAAGGGTACTCACGTTTTATTATACATAAGTACATCAGTTAATCCCTATTTGTATATTTGGTGTAATTTTGCAGTCTTATACTACATATTTTAGAGTGCTCAAGTTATATTATACATAACTAATCTGTAATTGTGGAATTGGTGTAAGATTGTGGTCTGATACTAGAAGTTTTTGGGTGTTTAATTTTTTTTTCTATATAACTACATCCATTCATCCTTGATTCTGGGGTGAAATTGTGGCCCGATACTACACATTTTAGTGTGCTCACATTCTCATAGATAAGTACATCTATACCTCCTTGTTTAGGGGGTAAAATTGCAGCCTGACTATACTGTTCTTTTACCTAACAGTTATGGTTACAGTACAGTATGTCCGACAGACAGGTGGCAGTCCCTTCTAAGAGAATGGGCAGTGGCCAAAATGTTTCTGGAGCTGGCAGAAGTAGTAGCAGAAGAAGTAGGGTTGGTACAGTAGCAGCAGTCGCAGCGACAGGCCAGAGCTGTCAGTGTCATCCAACGATTGTGTTTTGACCAGCAACCCAGCGGTCCTTGAATAGTTGACTCAGTCTACCTCATTTCAAGTGACATCAGATATCCCCAGCCAGGAGTTGGTGGGTTCTTCTGACACCACTCTCTGTTGGCATGGCCCAGGAACAAGCTCTGTGCCCCCCTATCATCTCAGCTCCGCTTTTCTGAGTCGCTTGCGCAAATGGCCCGATGCATGCTCAGTTGCTTGCGTAGTGACAGCCAAATTTTCACAATCGAGTAGATGAATGACTATTGGGTCTCCATAATGTTAGACCATCACTACCGTACAAATATATAGAAAGAAGAAGCATAGAAATAGTGCAATCACCAATACGCTTATATGAAAAAGAATGGCTTTAGCACTTTCTAGATAGGTAGTTTACAGGCTCTCCCAAAGAGTTGCCACTACTTGATCTGAGCTACAATTTACGCTCAGGTAGCGGAGCACTCGCCCTAATACGGGTGACCCCTCTGAGCCTTCCCTAGCTTCTAACTAGGAGTCCATATTATGCCCTAAGTGTTCCAGCTTAGTAAATGTGGTCAGCAGTAGGAGAACCCCAGATGATCGTACAAATTGTCCCGACGTGTTTCATTGGAAGTAACCAACTCATCAGGGGACCAGTATAACATGCAGGTCAGGAATTTGTTGTCCCCCAGGCCTGTAAGGTTTAGAGTAAAGTGTTAACCTAAGCCAAGTTATCCTAGAGTAGCCATCTAGTTATAGGTGCCGCTGCAGATACGGACAGGAGCGTGTGTGGCACTAACCTGTCTTGGTGTCCAACATGGGATTTTAAAGCTTCTCGGGTGCCGCCAAGGTCCGCCCCGTTTCTGTACATCATGAGGAGGAGAGGTCAGGTCTGTGGGTCAGGCTCTAGTGGTGTGTATTTCTCCTCCTTGAGATGAGCAGGAGGAGGGCTGGGGATTCCCCAGTGCAGTGAATTGTAATAAGATCATTCAACTGCTGCACTAACAGAACCGCACATGATATGAGAAAAAAAGTCCAAACGCATGCCCAGAAGAACGATGGAGCACTTGTGTCAGAAGGAGGAGCGCATCATCAAGGAGGGAGGGATAGTAGGAAGGGAATAGCCAATAGCTGAAGGTTGACCATACATTGGGAACGATACAGCAAGATAGGTAGGACTGGATTGGCCTTCCTGCCTTGATGTCATTAACAGAGTCTTGAAAAGGGCTCGTCCTCGTCCGCTCAGACTGTAAACTGCCCGAACCCTTGAAGATGCCGAACACTCAGCAAAACATGTCGGGGGCAGCCTCTGAGCTATTAGTTTTTAGCCCAAGTAGTGAGCGCAATCAATAACTAAAGGAGGTAGTAATTGACTAGCTGAATAGTGTGAGCACCAGTGGCAGCACACGGCCACCGACGCGGATCTGAGCAACTACGATAATTAAGTTGAAAAGTTACATATTGGATTGTCTATATTCATTCTCTCAGTGAACTGAGCACAAAATGAATTTCAAGAAATGTTCTTGTCTCTAGTTACAAGCTATAGGCTCAATTAACTAAACCAATGAAGATTCTACCAGGCTGCCCTAGTCCTCGAAGAAACCCCTACAGATAACGTTATGGAGGTAGTATTAATGAATCCTAAAGTTATGACCTACTGGAGTTTCTATAGGACCGGGATAGAACAGCACTGCTGTGTAATATGGAATATATTATCTGTTATAATTACCTGGAAAAATCGTGGATCCCAAGAAATTAAACTTTTATAGGAAATTATATAGGAAACTGATAGTGACCATTGTCTTCATGGAGATGTCCCACTGTTTGTTTCTCCAAAGTACCGTTAGCATAAACATGATAATTCACCAGATCAAATCTTGCCGGAAAGTTTCCTTTCTCATCAAGGTGAATGGATTCTCCACCAGGAGTTGTAAAGTGAACTCTTCTTATATACTGATTGAGCTAGAAAGAAAGAGTTAGGACTGGCAGGAAATCAATGATTCATTGTTGTATTTCTCCGCAATAGTCTTAAACTTTGCCTCTGATGCTTTGGCTGCCCCTTGAACTTAACTAGTGTTGAGTGAGCATGCTCACCGAACTGAATTTTGAGAAAGTTCGTAACGAATCTGGTTAAAGTAACGGCGATGCAAAATATACGCATATTTATTGAGAAATGTATGCTAATGCGTATAAATTCATAAAATGCGTACACATTAGCGAATATTCTCAACTATGCGTATATTTAGGGTATGGAATATGCCATATTCCATACCCTAAATATACGCATATTTGAGAATGTTCACTAATGTGTACACGCATTAGCGTACGCATTAAAAGTCAGCGGGTGGAACATACTGAGACTCCAGAGGAGGTGTTGGCTGTAAGCAGTCAACAGAGCCAGGGAGGGGCATCCAGTGCCACACCTGATATCCTGTCCCAGCCACCCGAGGAAAGTAGCAGTGGTCCTGACTTTGATGATGATGTCGCTAATCGGAATGTGGCGCCCTCAAGCAGCATTATCCTCAGCATCATCGGTGGAGAAAATAGAGGTGCCACCGACGCAGCAACATCCCACTGTTGCAAGGAACCGAGCCACAAGAGGGAGGGGTAGAAGAGAAGCTACCAGCATAGATCACCCTCTCAAAGCCTTGGTCCTGAGAGGGCACCCTCAGGCAGCAGTGGCAGTCAACAGCCAGCAAGACCCCCCGTGGCTGTCAGCAAACCACGGTCCTCAGTCGTCTGGCAGTTCTTCCGCCTGGGGACAGATAAGCATATCGCTTTGTGCCTGCTGTGCAATGAGAGGGTCAGTCGTGGTAGGGGTGATAATCTTAGGACAACATCCATGCGAAAGCATATGAAAGGAAACACCAACAGGCTGGAAGAACCGTGACCCCAATACCACCCTCCTGTCATGATGGCACCATACACTGCAGATCCATCATGCAGCATCCTCTCACTGGAACTCAGGGCTCGTCAGCCTCAGGTGCCAGCAGCAGCACAGTGTCACTGCCATGTACACGCTAATGAGGCAGCAATCCCTGACTGAGTCCATGGGCAGACGTCAGGTGTATTCCAGCAGCCATCCCATGGCCCAGAAACTGGCTGGACACCTGGTTAAGCTGCTGGTGCTTCAGTCCCTGCCCTTCAACCTTGTGGACTCCCAGCCTTTCAGGGATTTCATGGCGTGTGCGCACCCCAGATGGCGAGTCCCCAGCCGCCACTACATCTCTGCAAAAGCTGTCCCATCACTGCCACAGTTATGTGCAGAAAAAGGTGGGCGAACTCATTGGGACTCTCGGTGTCCAAGAGTGTGCACCTGAGTGGCTGATGTCTGGTCCTCAAATTATGGCCAAGGGCAGTACATGTCTGTTACTGCCCATTGGGTCAACATCCTCCCAGAAGACCATCAGGAAGTTGGCCCATTCTTGCCACTGTCACCTCCACGGTGCTTTAGGGTTCCAGCAGCGGGAAGAAGAAGTTCTGCCTCCACCACCTTGAAACATGCCGCCGCTTCTGCTGCATTACAACCTGCCCCGGTGTCTTACCACTGATGTCAGGCCCGGCGCTCTCAGGCTGTCCTCCATTTGGTGAGCCTGGGTGAAAGGAGACACAGTGGGCAGGAGCTCCTCCGGACCATCAAGGGAGGAGGTAGATCAATGGCTGACCCCACGTCAACTAACGGTGGGAAGTGTGGTAGCAGACAATGGGAGGAACATTGTCTCTGCAGTGCAGCAGGGAGGGCTGAGTCATACACCTTGTATGGCACATGTGATAAACCTCATAGTGCACAGGTTTCTTCGATCATTTCCTGCACTACAAGACCTTATGAGAATGTCACGCAGAGTGTGCAAACACTTCAGCCACTCCTACACTGCAAGGAACACCCTGCTCAGGATCCAGAGACAGTGCAGTCTGCCCCAACATCGGCTAATCTGCGACGTGCCAACACGCTGGAATTCTGCCCTCCATATGCTGGACCGCCTGTACGAGCAAAGGTCAGCCGTTACAGACTACCTCATGGGGCAATCAGGCAGCTTCACGCCACATCTGCGACTTCCAAGTCACACCACTGGCAGATGATGCGTGAAGTCTGCCAATTGTTGATCCCTTTTGAGGATGCGACTTTATTTGTGAGCAGGAATGACTATGGAATCAGCGACATCATCCCACTCATCCATGTTCTGGAAAGTGCGCTGAAAACCATCAATAGCGAGGATTCCCAGGCCACCACTCCAAGGCTGAACATCGCCTTGAGCCCAGAGATGGATGAAGTGCAGATGGAGGGTGAGGAGGAGGAAGATGTCCATGCCCAGCCATTCCACACACCGCCACCTGGCTTCTCTGCCTCTCAATCACAGGAGGAGATGGAGGATGAGGTGGTAGAGGAAGCGGAGGAAGACCCCAGCAGACCCTGGAACTATACCGAGGACAGTGGAGAGGAGAGGCACTCATTGTCCTTGGTGCAGATGGGAAGGTGCCTGCGGGAGTGTCTGAGGAGTGACAGCCGGATTGTGGACATCCGCCAGAGGGACCAAAACTGGCTGGCCACCCTGGTGGACCCTCGCTTCCGCCGCAAAATGGCTGAATTTTTTCCGCTATCAGAGAGGGAGGCAAAACTGGGGTACTATCGGGACCTACTCACCAGACAGCTGGTCTCTACTTACCATCGAGACCAGCCAGGTTCCCAGACAACATCCGCTCGGGGGGAACCAGCACACTCCACTACCACCACCACTAGTGGAGGCGTGAGAAGTCGTTACAGCCTCCAATCGCTGATGAGCGATTTCATGCAGCCAGCTGCTGAAGAGGGGGGGCACAACACCGGACTTATGACGTGGACCAGCACTAGCTCACCCACCAGTTCACTGCCTACCTGGAATGTACCCTGCCCCAAAGTGTCACCGACCCCGTGCAGTACTGGGCAGAGAACTGGACATTTGGCCTCAACTGGCAGAGTTTTCTTTGGCTCTGCTGTCCTGCCCAGCAGTAGTGTCGCGTCAGAGAGGGGTGTTTCAGTGTGGTGGGTAACATCGTAACACCGCAAAGAACGAGGCTCTCTTGCCACAGTGTTGAGATCCTGACTTTTATAAAAGATGAATCGTGCCTGGATTTACATCGGATTATACCACTCCTCTGCCTGATGTGAATGACTAAGTCATCAGTCACCCGTCTTGCATGGCAATCCGTGTGTCCAAGAAAATGACCCTTAAGATTCCAAATATGTGCCAAACGTAAAAATCTGTAATTTAACTTATTCAGTAATGTTCCCCCTTAGACCCAAATTAAAAAAAAAATCACCCTTAAAAATTCCCTTACTTAATTCGGATACATTTAAATAAACAGAACCCCATCTCCAAATTGAATGCCCATGGTGTGTTGGCCATTTAACATCTCCACACCAGCTTAATGCCTCACACCGGTGCAACCGTCCAACCCATACCCCAAGAACAGTACCATCCCTAAAATAATCCCACGACTATGCTTCACAAAGTGGGGATTTCACCTTTTGTGAACTATA
>ONZH01008687.1:0-18304 GCA_900303285.1 Rhinella marina
TGGGAGCACCCGATGTCAATTCGGTGGTGAGTATATATATAGAAATGCTATTAATGATGTGCCTATATAGACACATGGCATGGATAAACAGTGAGGTACTCTGTTGAATATATGATGTATTTGGGAGGGTCCCCCCCGAGGGGAGATCGGCGTGCTGGTATAGATCAACAGCCCAACGCCGATGTCCATTGGTGGGGACCCCCCAAATCACATTGTTATAGAACCCAAAAATTTCGAAATCCCGCATTAGACCACCTGGCATAAGAGTGTCAAAGTCGAAAATACGTCTTGATTCTGATCTCGACATTCGAGCCACGTGGTCTCCCCCTCTCCAATGTGTCTCTATTTTTTCAATCGCTGTGAATTTTATGCCTGTGGGGTCCTTATTATGATATTTTGAAATGTTTGACAGGTGTGTTTTTCATACCCAATTTTTTATGTTATTGATATGTTCGGAGATTCTCTTTTTTAGGGTGCGTTTCGTCCTTCCCACATATTGTTTGTGGCATGGGCATTCTATAATGTAGATTACTTTGTTAGTATTACATGTGAGGAATTCATTTATTTCTAATCTAAATGAGTTATTTGTGGATACAACTACCGATGTCTTTTTTTGAAATTTTGTAGTTTTACAGTTGGTACATTTTTCGCACCTAAAGAAACCTTTTATTTTTGCCCAATTGTGTATGGAATTCTTTTTTGTTATATGTCTTACTATAGGTGCAATTTTAATAGCTAGATTTGGAGCCCTAGTGTATGTGATACTTGGTTTTAGTGGCAATGTTGTGCCTATAATTTTGTCTTGCGACAAATGGTGCCAGTGTTTATATATAATACTTTCCATTAGTTTATATTGTTCATTGAAAGGTAGTATTATTCTAATCTTATTGTCTTCCTGTTCTTGGTCATTTGTATTTTGTTCCATAAAAAATGTCTTCCTGTCCAGATTTCTGATTTGTGATAGGGCTTGATCTACAACTGTCTGTGGGTATTTTTTATCTATAAATTGTTTTTCCATATTTATTGCTTCCTCTTCAAAGTCATCTACATTTGTGCAATTTCTTTTTATACGTCTGAATTGTCCTTTAGGGATATTATTCAGCCATTTTGGCAAGTGGCAACTTGAATGTAAAATGTAACTATTTTTTGCCACTTGTTTCTGGAAAGTTTTACATATTAGTTGATTTTCTTTTGCTATTATCAGTAGATCTAGAAATTCAACCTGTTTGATATTAATATTTGAGGTGAACTTCAGATTGTATTCATTGATATTAAGTTCTTGAATGAATAATTTCAATTCTTTTTCCGACTTTTGCCATATAAAGAATATATCATCGATATATCTACGCCAGAGCACCAGGTCCTCCCCCAGTCTGGGTTGGATGGTTTTGGCTTCCCAGTCTGCCATGAATAAATTAGCGTAACTGGGGGCGAACCTGGTGCCCATGGCGGTCCCACATAACTGCAAGTAAAAATCTTCTCCATACATAAAATAGTTATGTGACAATATGAAGTCCACTCCTTCAGCAATGAATTGTATTTGAGCTTGTTGTAATTTACCCCTCTTCTGTAACTGTGCTTTTAATGCAAGAACTTAATATCAATGAATACAATCTGAAGTTCACCTCAAATATTAATATCAAACAGGTTGAATTTCTAGATCTACTGATAATAGCAAAAGAAAATCAACTAATATGTAAAACTTTCCAGAAACAAGTGGCAAAAAATAGTTACATTTTACATTCAAGTTGCCACTTGCCAAAATGGCTGAATAATATCCCTAAAGGACAATTCAGACGTATAAAAAGAAATTGCACATATGTAGATGACTTTGAAGAGGAAGCAATAAATATGGAAAAACAATTTATAGATAAAAAATACCCACAGACAGTTGTAGATCAAGCCCTATCACAAATCAGAAATCTGGACAGGAAGACATTTTTTATGGAACAAAATACAAATGACCAAGAACAGGAGACATAAGATTAGAATAATACTACCTTCAATGAACAATATTAAACTAATGGAAAGTATTATATATAAACACTGGCACCATTTGTCGCAAGACAAAATTATAGGCACAACATTGCCACTAAAACCAAGTTATCACATACACTAGGGCTCCAAATCTAGCTATTAAAATTGCACCTATAGTAAGACATATAACAAAAAAGAATTCCATACACAATTGGGCAAAAATAAAAGGTTTCTTTAGGTGCGAAAAATGTACCAACTGTAAAACTACAAAATTTCAAAAAAAGACATCGGTAGTTGTATCCACAAATAACTCATTTAGATTAGAAATAAATGAATTCCTCACATGTAATACTAACAAAGTAATCTACATTATAGAATGCCCATGCCACAAACAATATGTGGGAAGGACGAAACGCACCCTAAAAAAGAGAATCTCCGAACATATCAATAACATAAAAATTGGGTATGAAAAACACAGCCTGTCCAAACATTTCAAATATCATCATAATAAGGACCCCACAGGCATAAAATTCACAGCGATTGAAAAAATAGAGACACATTGGAGAGGGGGAGACCACGTGGCTCGAATGTCGAGATCGGAATCAAGACGTATTTTCGACTTTGACACTCTTATGCCAGGTAGTGTAAATGCGGATTTCGAAATTTTGGGGTTCCTATAACAATGTGATTTGGGGGGTCCCCAGCCAATGGGACATCGGCGTTGGGCTGTTGATCTATACCAGCACGCCGATCTCCCCTCGGGGGGACCTCCCAAATACATCATATATTCAACAGAGTACCTCACTGTTTATCCATGCCATATGTGTCTATATAGGCACATCATTAACCCCTTCCCGACCGCCGCCGTACATGTACGGCGCGCGGGCGGTGCGGGGACATGACGCCCGCTCGCGCGGTGCGGCGGGCGTCATGGCGGCAAGTCTCTGCTGTTTCTAACAGCAGAGACTTGCCGCATCTTACCTCCGTCTTCGGAGACTTCCAGGGCCTTCTGATGCCGTGATCACACGTGATCACCGGCATCAGGAAGCGTCTGAACCCGGAAGCCCACGCTTCCGGGTGGTGTACAGACGCCCCGATTGGCTAATCGGGGTGTCTGTACACCATATGAAAACTGTAATCCTCGCTGGTGAGGATTACAGTTTTCAAACTGCAATTCTTATTCTGGCCACTAGATGGCAGGCCAGGATAAGAAATGAGCAATTCATGGTTTTAACTGCATCTAGTAAATCCATGATTGCTCATAAAGAAAAAAAACAAAACACAATAGATCAGATGATATTTGAGCTTTAAAATAATCACAGAAAAATTAAAAAAAAATGTTAAAAAATATATAAAAAATAAAAAAGATATAAAAGTTCAAATCACCCCCCTTTCCGTATAAGTAAAAAATAAATACCTAAATAACAATAAATATAGACATCATGGGTATCACCGTGACCGAAAACGCCCGTACTTTTAAAATATAAAAAAAAAATTTCAATACGGCGAATTGTGTGGCGGAAAAAAAGTCATACACACCCCAGAATGGTATCAATAAAAACTTCAGACCGCCCCGCAAAAAATGAGCCCCCATACAGCTCTGTACACATAAATACCAAAAAGTTATAGGGGTCAATATATGACAAGGAAAAAAAAAAAAAAAAAAAGGGCAACTTTCTAATTATTTTATCACCATCTAAACGCAGGAAAAACTATACATATTAGGTATTGCCGGATTCGTACTGACCAGTAGAATGAAAGTAACGGATCAGTTTTAATGCACATCGAATGCTGTAAATAAGAAACCCGTAGAACTGTAGCGGAATAGCGTTTTCTTTGCAATTTCACCCGGTTTGGAATTTTTTTCCCGCTTCCCACTACACCGTATGCAATATTAAATGGTGGCGTTGGAAAGTACAACTTGTCCCGCAAACAACAAGCCCTCATACAGCTATGTGAACAGAAAAATAAAAGAGTTATGGCTGTTTGAAGGCAGGGAGCACAAAACGAAAATGCAGAACCGAAAAAAGCTCCGGTCGTGAAAGGGTTAAATAGCATTCTATATATATACTCACCACCGAATTGACATACGGATGCTCCCAGATCTAAAAAGAGATCTACAACAAAAGAAATAACAAAAGTGTACAAAAACTTTAAAAAAAAATAAAAAATATGACAAATATAGCAAAACCGTATGTACGTGTTTCTTCATTGTCCTCCATTGTTCTCATGTATGTATATATATTTTTTTGAAAATGTATGTATATCGTTTTATTTATTTTATTGATTTCATCTATACTATATATACATAAGCATAATGATAATACATATATATACTTACTACCAAAAGAGATACAGGTATCCCTGTGTTTTCATAGGGAACCTAAAATATAAAAGAGAAAAAAGAGAGATACAATGCAATTACTATAAGATTGGGAGAGACATAATAAAACAACAAAAAGTATGAAAACCGTAAAAACTGTATAAAAAACGCAACAAAACCGCATGCATGTTTTTCCTCTATTATTATATTACTATTTTTGATCTTTAATGGATATTTTTATCTTAAATGTATATTTTGCTATTATAATGAGCTTATATTTATGTGTATGTATTTGTTTGAAATATAGATTTTCTCTATTTAAAATGGAAAATCCCGCACATATTATAATATGTGACAAAATGTGTAATGGATTTCCTATTTGATTTAACGCTCAGGAAAACTAAGCAATTTACACAAAAGGATAACCCATGTCGGGCTTTCCAGACGGCTGAGACCATTTATAAAAAGCAGGCAAAGTATGGACGAAATCAAAGCCACTGAGGAAGAGGTTGTGACAACCTCGAAACGCGTCTGGCGTCCATACCCAATACCTACCAGGTGTTTTAGCCGAGAAAGAAAGAGATAAGGAGGATCGCGATTCCAAGTTTTCACTTTGAAGTTGCCGCGGCTTTTCTAGCCGCAATCTCGAGAGAACCTACGGGAACACAAGAAAGCATAGAGCAAATGCCGACGTAGACCGTGAGGGAATACACCGAAACCACACACATGGAAAGCCGATCACAGCACAACTCTCGATCGGGAATCCCTCATTGCGAGTGCCGAAGGACAAGCGGAAGCATCGTTCAGGTATCCCCTAGACAGTAGCGCTACGAGGGGTAAGTCTGATTTATTTGTCTCCAGGTGGGACGCCACCAGTGCATTTGTGTAATGAAATGGGACTGTTTTCCTAAAAAGCGAAACATTTATTAAACAGAAGACAATACCCTATACGGTGCTCCGAAATTGAATGCCAGCTCTTACCTGACTTCAGTTTCTGGCACACAGACTGCCAGAAATCCGTCTAGTTTATTAAGAGGCATCTTCCTCTTAATAAATTAGACACATCTCACTTCGGTGCAGAGGGATCAAGACTGGTGTTTGGAAACGCCAACCTTGATAAATCTCCCTCATTGTCTTGGATACAGATGTCTTCAGATACACAATTGAATATGATATACTTTTCAGCATTTAACATGAATATAATTTTACAAATACAAAGTAAATGTCATGTAGACCCTCAAGTAGTATGTATTATCATAACACAATGATGTTCCAAGTAGTTCTTTCTGATGCAAAATCAGCATATATCCATATTCACATGAAAGTCACCATTTTTACATATACACAATGTATTAGCAGTGCACAAATCCTTCTGGCAGGTAACATAAAAAATTCTTGCTAATATAAAAACACCAAAATGTTTATAGCATATTGCACTTGATTTATCACTGACCCTTTATAATGAAAGTCTTGAATTACGAGCTCTTTCCTGCTTTCACAGGTACATAGAAATTTATTCTGGTTCCCCTGACAAGTATACTACTAAAGGACAGCCAGTGCAGATAGGAAGGCAGAAAGATCTCTTCATTCATAGCAGGTGTATAGTGCTAGAGACATTTGTAGCCCCATTTCTATGGAATATAGTGGGGCCATTGTGACAGCTAATTTGCCAATACTGAGATGATTAAGTATTCATTAACATGTGTAAACTCTGCATATTTTCATTCTCTAAATCTTATTTGATATTCCAGTGATATTGGAGGAGGCAAATGTGGTCTTCAGCTAGCCATACAGGATTTTGGTGGGTTTGACTAACGATCTAATGTGCATGGAACCTACTAACCCTCCGGTGAACCATTGATGTCATGGGAGATAATGATCAGGCATATTGGACTTCAGCTGTTCATTCTTTTGTTCTAAGAGGAGTTTCTATCAGTGGTAGCAGCTTTCTCCCCTCTCCTTTTTCACTGTATAAACATGCTTGGCTAAGGATCGGGAGAGATATCTGTCAGCCAAATGAGTGTTCAGCTGACAATTAACTCAGGAGCATAGCAGCTTTAACGATAGAAACAAAGGGGGAGATTTATCAAACTAATGTAAAGTGGAACTTGTTTAGTTGCCCATAGCAACCAATCAGAATCCACCTTTCATTTTTGACAGCTCCTTTGGAAAATGAAAGGTGCAATCCGATTGGTTGCTATGGGCATCTAAGCCACTTCTACTTGTACACCAGTTTGAAAAATCTCCTCAAAGACTTCTACTCGGTCAATTTCAAGCATAGAAATCAACTCATCTGCATACAATGGCACCTTGAATTGTGAATGAGTTACAGAATTCTATTTATATTATATTATATGATATTTGTTTTATTACAAAACATCTAAGCCACCAAATATGAGCATTTCAACAGTGTTTGAGTGTTGCTTCTTAGTATATATGTTTTAACATGTGGCACAAGAGAACTTTATGCAATTTATGATAATAAAATTTACTTTGGGACATCTTAGAGTTCTGATGACCCATCTGTGCAATAATGAATAAAAGTGACTTTTCAGAAATATTTATAGTAATGGGGAATGAGTTTGAGCTTTTGCCAAAAACTTCTGTCTCTGTTTAGCTTTTTGAACAAAGGATCAGGCACGTTGAATTGCAAGATGATCTTACCTTACATCTTTAGGCTACAATCACACGACAGCCACATATTTTGCAGCTCAGATGTGGACCCATCCACTTCAATGAGTCAGCAAAACACCGTGTGCTGTCCGCATCCCTATATACGTCCCATGGCCCCGTAAAAAAATAGAACATGTCCTATTCTTGTCTGTTTTGTGAACAAGGATAGGCATTGTTACAGTGGATCTGCAAAAAAAAAAAAAGCCATACGGACATCATCCATTTTTTTTTGGCGGATCCACAAAACACAATATTCATGTGAATGTAGCCTTAAACAATAGGCATTAAGGGATAATGGGGATAATTAGATTGTTGTCAAATCCTGTTTGATGTTGGTGGCATGTGCCAACAAGTATCTAAATTCTATGGCCATCTCAACAAAGCTGTGCATTAAACAACACTGTTGTGCCTCATTCACACAGTCAGGCCTTGTCCACATTTCCATTTTTCACTGACGTGTGCTGTCCGCATTTTTCACGGACAGCACACGTACCCATTGATTAAAATCTATCTGTTCACATTTCAGTATTTGGTTTACTGACCGTGGGTCAGTAAAAAAATCACTGGAGATATGCACTACTTTGATCCGTGATGGCAGACCAAGCACGAACATTGAAGTCTATGGGTCCGTGAAAATCACTGGCACACATCTGTGTTTGCGTCCGTTTTTCACTGATGACTAATAGGAGATTCTTTGGAAATTAATTTTCAGCTGAGCAACATCAGCAAATTACGGATGCCACACGGATGGTAAAAAACGGACACATGGACCAACCACGGATCCTTCACGGACATCTTCACGGATGAACACGTACGCTTTTTTCACGAATGTGTCCACTGACACAGAAATGCAGACGAGGTTTCAGTGCTTGGTCCAGTGTTTTCCATCATTGATTTTGAGCCAAAACCAGGTGCAGCTCTAAACACAGAACAGATGCAGATCTTTCCCTTATACCTTATGTCTGTGGAGGCACCAGTCCTTGTTTTTGGCTCAAAATCACTTATGGAAATCACTGACCAATCACTGACATGTGAAATTAGGCTTTACTGTGGAGGAGGCTACTACCAAATTTGCCTGAGAGTCTTCAGCCAATACTACTTACTTTACTTTGATTTGGGGGGTAAAAGCATTCCAGATTAGTTTTTTACTCAATATTTAGTACTTGAAGTATGAGTTTGACTTAAGTGTAACTTAATCAGCACTGGGTAAATATAAATCTTATTTTGACAATTGAATTCTGTTTACTAAACATAATATACAACTCTATTGATTTCTGGCTACTTCAGTTGTAAGGACACTTCAGTGAGAATATATAACAATTGAATGTATGTTCTTTAGAAAATTTAAATAGTTTGAAACTTTTTTTTTTAATGGAGTACACAAAGTGTACAGTAACTGAATCTAGGAAGCCGTGCAAATGAAGATGGCTGTTCAGTGCAAACCAAGTATGAAAATTGTTTTTAATTAGCACCTTCCCCAAGAACTACTGATTAATACTGTTTGGTGTGAAAGCTTTCAGCTGAGTAATTTGTACAGCCATTACAACATTTTGTTAGACCAGGACTCCTGTTGTTAAACGCAAACAGCAGATGATAATGGTAGATGATGAGTTTGTCATGTAACAATTTGCCTTATTAAACAAAAAAGGGAAAGAAGAAAAAAAAACGAAGAAACTTTATACGAAACCAAATACAGTAGGCAAGAGCGGAAATCACACATTTAGAAACCACCAAAATTGCTGTGTTCCCCACTAGTGTTTTGGTTACTTGAAGCAGAATCTAAATTGCATTTATGTACAATTTAATGGTATTGTGATGAGGGCAGGCGCTGTCTATTCACCACTCCTAGCCACAGCCCCACATCTATCATTTAGAGTTATATGTTTGTCTTTTTTTTTTTTAATTAAAATTGTTTGTGAATATAATTTTTTTAAAATCAAATTTGTATTTGTTTAAATTTTTTGTTTGGTATTTATTTTCTATTTTCCTACAACCATTTTTTTTATATATAATAGCAAAAACTGAACACATAACCCTTTACCTTTTTTTTTTGACAGAGACAAAATTAAATTTGGCGATTGGGTGTCAGTGAGCAGTCCATGGTGATCGCAATGCAATTGGTGAATTAGGTTTTTTGAGCTTTTTTTTGGGGCTCAAATCAAAGGTGAGCGAGCCTGGAGAATGTCTGTGAGGCCATCACAGAGCATGAGGGATTTTCTGTCGGCTGGGATACGGTAATGACAAGGGTTGAGGCTTGGCGGCGGTGCCAAATAAGCTTCAGACAGCATAATAGTCTAAGAAGAAAAGCCACAGAGCACTAATGCGAAAAAAGAGCTGTCCACCACATGCAGAAATCACCAAAGGTCATTTTATGGTAGCAATTGTGTCACAAAATTGGGTGGTCATGCTACATGTCTAATACTCAGCACAGCTTTATAAATGATGGGCCCCTTGCGATGGCTGTCATTAAGTGCTTTCATCATAATAAACTTTAAACTGTTGGCTTTATGAATTGCCAGCCAGCTTCAGTTATTCTTTTTTTTTCTTTTTACATTTTTATTTTCCACATTACAAAAAACACATTACTTAACCACCAAGTTGAACATATCTATCATAATTATAAACCCCACTCTAACCCACCTGCCCCCCACCCTCTTAAGGGGGGAGAGAGAGAGAAAAAAAAATAGTTTGAAACTTTATCAAACATTTCCCAAGGACTTTATTTTGTTGAAATAAATAAAATGACAGGCTTTTTATATGACAGCATTGCAATTACATTTATTTTAATATGACTAAATTCAGGAATCGGAAGAGCAGTCTGTTCTTTCACTTAAAATGCCTCTATATAAGACTTTATAACTTGCAAAGAATAAGACAAATTACATTAGTATTAGTAACTCAAAATATTAAAAAGTCATTGTTCTCTAGTCACACTTTCATTAGATACATTTAATGAGTGCTACATACTTGCCAACATTTTTTAAAACAAGGACCATACTGTATTTGTTAGGAGACGAGTAAGCATCTATCTGTTCATATTGTTTTCAACATTCCACAATTAATAGGCTACAACTTCACAATCATTCATTATTATATATGATAAATTGTCAAATGATGAATAGAGCATGGAAAAAGTGTTTGACATTGTCTCTCAAAGACTCTTCATAAGTAAAATAAGATCTAAGGTTTAGAAAGTATATTTTGTAATAGGATAGAAAACTGGCTTTTGGACCATGTCCAGAGAGCTGTAGTCAGTGATTCCTACTGTAATCTGAATGGTCCTGGTTATAAGTGCTTGTAACTGCAAGGTTTATTATTTATTAATGATATAGAGGATGGGACTAGTAGCTTTCCTTCTATTTTTTTAAGGTGGCTCAAATATATGTATAGTGCAACCTATTGAATATGTTTCATAAATTATAAACTGCATTAGACACACTGGGGGTGGGGGGATATACAGTATCAAGCCCTTCACCCCAGAATTCTGGAGTCGCAAAAAACGACTGGGGAAGTGGTTGTGGCTAAAAATAAAAAGGTTTTATTCTAGATTTATTAGCTGCTACTTTTTAATGAGTCACCAAAAGCACCAAGTCACCAAGATGCAATCACACTTCAGTAGGGGGTGGTGTAGAAAAGGTGAGTAATATCTCTACACAAATGTGTTATGTTTAATGTTGTGCCAAATTTATCAAACAATGTGCAACATATGATACATTTAGCACACATTACCCCAGCATAGACTAAAAAAAAAAAAAAACTAAGGGGGGCATTTACTAAGACCAGAGATTTAGATGCCGGGCAGGTTGATATTCTTAAGCTATTTAGAGGTGCCTGCTAGAGATGAGCGAGTAGTGTTCGATCGAGCTGGTATTCGATCGAATACTACGATATTCGGCGTACTCGATTTAATTCGAGTATAACGGCGATGGCGCACCTAGAATTCGTTTCCCCTCCCACCTTCCCTGGCGCTCTTTTTCCACCAATCACCATGCAGGGGGGGTATGACAGGCACGCTGAGCACGCTGGCAGCGCGAAAACGGCGTCTACATGCATTGGCTGGAAAAACCATGTGACCTCGAATATTAAAAACTCAGCTCTTCCTGCTCGTACGCATATGCTGCGTGAACTTAGTCAGGGACAGAGGCTGGAGAAGGGAGAGACAGATTTTAGCTGTTGGACAGGCAGGAGCGTGATTAAAAGCCCTTATCAGGGCTACTACAGTGGACTTCAGTGATAGCTTACTACAATATAGACTTTACAGAGAACGGCTGCTGTATTCAGGGATAGCTGCTGGAGTAGGGACAGAGAGAGGCATTAGTGGTGTATTAGGTGCTCTGCTACATACCAAACTATATTTGGCACTACTGCTGTGTACCTTGAAAAATACAATATATAGGCCTTATAACTGGCAACTGTACTGTGCGTTCTCTTGCAAAGTAATTTCTCATAACTGGTGTTCATACACACCGTCTGATCACTTAGTACACGGCTGTGTACCTTGAAAAATACAATATATAGGCCTTAACTGGCAACTGTACTGTGCGTTCTCTTGCAAAGTAATTTCTCATAACTGGTGTTCATACACACCGTCTGATCACTTAGTACACGGCTGTGTACCTTGAAAAATACAATATATAGGCCTTAACTGGCAACTGTACTGTGCGTTCTCTTGCAAAGTAATTTCTCATAACTGGTGTTCATACACACCGTCTGATCACTTAGAACACGGCTGTGTACCTTGAAAAATACAATATATAGGCCTTAACTGGCAACTGTACTGTGCGTTCTCTTGCAAAGTAATTTCTCATAACTGGTTGTTCATACACACCGTCTGATCACTTAGAACACGGCTGTGTACCTTGAAAAATACAATATATAGGCCTTAACTGGCAACTGTACTGTGCGTTCTCTTGCAAAGTAATTTCTCATAACTGGTGTTCATACACACCGTCTGATCACTTAGAACACGGCTGTGTACCTTGAAAAATACAATATATAGGCCTTAACTGGCAACTGTACTGTGCGTTCTCTTGCAAAGTAATTTCTCATAACTGGTGTTCATACACACCGTCTGATCACTTAGAACACGGCTGTGTACCTTGAAAAATACAATATATAGGCCTTAACTGGCAACTGTACTGTGCGTTCTCTTGCAAAGTAATTTCTCATAACTGTTGTTCATACACACCGTCTGATCACTTAGTACACGGCTGTGTACCTTGAAAAATACAATATATAGGCCTTAACTGGCAACTGTACTGTGCGTTCTCTTGCAAAGTAATTTCTCATAACTGTTGTTCATACACACCGTCTGATCACTTAGAACACGGCTGTGTACCTTGAAAAATACAATATATAGGCCTTAACTGGCAACTGTACTGTGCGTTCTCTTGCAAAGTAATTTCTCATAACTGGTGTTCATACACACCGTCTGATCACTTAGAACACGGCTGTGTACCTTGAAAAATACAATATATAGGCCTTAACTGGCAACTGTACTGTGCGTTCTCTTGCAAAGTAATTTCTCATAACTGTTGTTCATACACACCGTCTGATCACTTAGAACACGGCTGTGTACCTTGAAAAATACAATATATAGGCCTTAACTGGCAACTGTACTGTGCGTTCTCTTGCAAAGTAATTTCTCATAACTGGTGTTCATACACACCGTCTGATCACTTAGAACACGGCTGTGTACCTTGAAAAATACAATATATAGGCCTTAACTGGCAACTGTACTGTGCGTTCTCTTGCAAAGTAATTTCTCATAACTGTTGTTCATACACACCGTCTGATCACTTAGTACACGGCTGTGTACCTTGAAAAATACAATATATAGGCCTTAACTGGCAACTGTACTGTGCGTTCTCTTGCAAAGTAATTTCTCATAACTGTTGTTCATACACACCGTCTGATCACTTAGAACACGGCTGTGTACCTTGAAAAATACAATATATAGGCCTTAACTGGCAACTGTACTGTGCGTTCTCTTGCAAAGTAATTTCTCATAACTGTTGTTCATACACACCGTCTGATCACTTAGAACACGGCTGTGTACCTTGAAAAATACAATATATAGGCCTTAACTGGCAACTGTACTGTGCGTTCTCTTGCAAAGTAATTTCTCATAACTGTTGTTCATACACACCGTCTGATCACTTAGTACACGGCTGTGTACCTTGAAAAATACAATATATAGGCCTTAACTGGCAACTGTACTGTGCGTTCTCTTGCAAAGTAATTTCTCATAACTGTTGTTCATACACACCGTCTGATCACTTAGTACACGGCTGTGTACCTTGAAAAATACAATATATAGGCCTTAACTGGCAACTGTACTGTGCGTTCTCTTGCAAAGTAATTTCTCATAACTGTTGTTCATACACACCGTCTGATCACTTAGAACACGGCTGTGTACCTTGAAAAATACAATATATAGGCCTTAACTGGCAACTGTACTGTGCGTTCTCTTGCAAAGTAATTTCTCATAACTGGTGTTCATACACACCGTCTGATCACTTAGTACACGGCTGTGTACCTTGAAAAATACAATATATAGGCCTTAACTGGCAACTGTACTGTGCGTTCTCTTGCAAAGTAATTTCTCATAACTGTTGTTCATACACACCGTCTGATCACTTAGAACACGGCTGTGTACCTTGAAAAATACAATATATAGGCCTTAACTGGCAACTGTACTGTGCGTTCTCTTGCAAAGTAATTTCTCATAACTGTTGTTCATACACACCGTCTGATCACTTAGTACACGGCTGTGTACCTTGAAAAATACAATATATAGGCCTTAACTGGCAACTGTACTGTGCGTTCTCTTGCAAAGTAATTTCTCATAACTGTTGTTCATACACACCGTCTGATCACTTAGAACACGGCTGTGTACCTTGAAAAATACAATATATAGGCCTTAACTGGCAACTGTACTGTGCGTTCTCTTGCAAAGTAATTTCTCATAACTGGTGTTCATACACACCGTCTGATCACTTAGAACACGGCTGTGTACCTTGAAAAATACAATATATAGGCCTTAACTGGCAACTGTACTGTGCGTTCTCTTGCAAAGTAATTTCTCATAACTGTTGTTCATACACACCGTCTGATCACTTAGTACACGGCTGTGTACCTTGAAAAATACAATATATAGGCCTTAACTGGCAACTGTACTGTGCGTTCTCTTGCAAAGTAATTTCTCATAACTGTTGTTCATACACACCGTCTGATCACTTAGTACACGGCTGTGTACCTTGAAAAATACAATATATAGGCCTTATAACTGGCAACTGTACTGTGCGTTCTCTTGCAAAGTAATTTCTCATAACTGTTGTTCATACACACCGTCTGATCACTTAGTACACGGCTGTGTACCTTGAATAATACAATATATAGGCCTTATAACTGGCAACTGTACTGTGCGTTCTCTTGCAAACTAATTTCACGGCTGTGAAGGCAAAATATTGTAAAAAAAAAAAAATGCGGCGGGGGGCTAGCGGAATAGGACGTGGACGAGGACGGGGGCGCGGAAATGCTGTTGGGGGCCTTGTTGAAGCCAGTGGGGATACAATGCGTGCTGGTGAGGGTCAGCCAGGATCCCGCTCATCCAGAATCCCTGCCTTTATGGGACAGTTAAGCAGGGGGCGGGTTACACCGCTGTTGAGGCCTGAGCAGGTTGAACAGGTGGTGCAATGGATAGCCGATAGCGCTTCCACACAGTTGTCCACCAGCCAGTCATCCACACAGTCTCACTCTGACCCTCCTTCCTCCACACCTGGCCAACAGAGTCATCCCACCATTGACCCCTCCCAGGAGCTCTTTTCGGGTCCTTTTTCAGATGTGCCGGAAGAATCCCAGGAGCTAGCAGAGGAATTTGTTTGTAGTGATGCCCAAACACTTGAGTTTTCGCCATCTCCTGCTGATGTGGACCCTGAGCCAGCATCTGTTATCATGAGCGATGATGATGATGAGACGCAGTTGCCATCAAGGGAGGCTGTTGGAATGTCCGGTGGGCAGGAGGAGGAGCAGAGTGAGGAAGTGGAAGAGGAGGTGGTGGATGACGAAATGACCGACCCCACTTGGCCAGGGGTGATGTCCAGCGAGGAAAGTAGTGGAGAGGTGGTGGTCTGCGCAGCACCGAAAAAGGCAGCAAGAGGCAGAGGGATGTCCAGAGGCAGAGGGATGTCCACAGGCAGAGGGATGTCCACAGGCAGAGGGATGTCCAGAGGCAGAGGACAGTCCAGACAAAGTAGTGAGGCCACAGCCAGCACGGCCGAAGCTGTTCCCGGCAGCGGGCAGTCGCGCGAAGCTCCCCCATCGAGGCCTCGTACTTCTGTGGTGTGGAGATTTTTTAATGTTTGTGCGGATGACAAACTGAGCGCGGTTTGCACACTCTGCCACTCAAAACTGAGTAGGGGCTCTGAGAAGAGCAATCTGACCACCTCAGGCATGCGGCGTCACTTGGAAGTCAAGCACTGGGCTGAGTGGGAGAGAGCAAACGCAATACAAACTGCGCCCGGTCCTGCTGCCACTGCCTCTTCCCCTGTGTTGTGTGCTGCCACTGCGGTCCAGACCTCCAGCCAGGACACCTCCACATCTGCCTCTGCCTCGGCTACTTTGGGGCCTTCTCCTTCAGCCTCCCCTTCCCCCGCCTCTTCGCCTGCACCCTCACACTCCTCGTCCCAACAACTGTCCATCTCGCAGGCGTTCGACCGCAGGCGGAAGTACGCCTCGAGTCACCCCCAAGCCCAAGCCTTAAACTGCCACATCTCCAAACTGCTGGCCCTGGAGATGTTGCCGTTTAGGCTTGTGGAGACGCAGGCCTTCCGCGACCTGATGGCGGCTGCCGCACCTCGCTATTCCGTCCCCAGCCGCCACTACTTTTCCCGGAGTGCCGTCCCCGCCCTGCACCAGCACGTGTCGCGTAACATCAGGCGGGCCCTGAGGTACGCAGTCAGCGCAAAGGTCCACTTGACCACCGACTCGTGGACAAGCGCTTGCGGCCAGGGACGCTACATCTCTTTGACGGCACACTGGGTGAATGTAGTGGAAGCGGGGACGGGGTCGCAAACAGAGACGGCCTACCTACCACCCCCGCCCAAGATTGCCAGCATGGGTTCTGATAAACCCCCCCTCCTCCTCCTCCTCCTCCTCCTGTGCCTTAACATCTCCCTCAGCCGCTAGCTGGAAGCGTTGCAGCACTGGCGCGGGGAGACGTCAGCAGGCGGTGCTAAAGCTCATCAGCTTGGGCGACAGGAAGCACAGCGCCCCAGAGGTGAGGGACGCCATATTGCAGCAGACGGAGATGTGGCTGTCGCCGCTGCAGCTAGGACCAGGCATGGTCGTGTGCGATAACGGCCGTAACCTGGTGGCGGCTCTGGAGCTTGCCGAACTCAATCACGTACCATGCCTGGCCCACGTTTTTAATCTGGTAGTCCAAAAATTTCTGAAGACTTACCCCAACCTGGCAGAGCTACTGGTGAAAGTGCGGCGCTTGTGCGCTCACTTTCGTAAGTCAACTGTAGCTGCTGCTAGCTTAAAAAAACTCCAGCAACGCCTCCATTTGCCTGAACATCGGCTGTTGTGCGACCTGCCCACTCGCTGGAATTCCACCTATTCCATGTTGGCCAGGGTGTGTGAGCAGCAGAGAGCATTGATGGAGTACCAGATTATGAATCCACGCGTGCCTCCAACTCAGCTCCCTCAGTTTGCCAACCACGAGTGGCCATGGATGGCAGACATATGCGATGTACTGCGTATCTTTGAGGAGTCCACCAAGAAGGTCAGCAGCGAGGACGCTATAGTGAGCGTAACCATCCCGCTCCTAGGCGTCCTTAAAGAATCGCTCATCGCAATAAGGGAGAACGCATTGCACGCAGAGGAGACGGGGGTAGGAGGAGACGCAACGGAGCTACACAGTCAGACCACACTTTTGTCTGCTTCACGGTGGCAGTTGCAGGAGGAGGAGGATGAGGAGGAGGACGACGTGGAGGTGGCTGTGGAAGAGGAGGAGGATGCTGGCGGCGAGGGTAGCAGTCAGGCTGTGTGCGTCCCATTGGTTCAGCGCGGATGGGGCGGAGAGGAGGCGGAAGAGGAAGAGGAGGAAATGGCAAGTGATCCTTCTGGTGGGGGCAGTGAGGTCATGCCTATTCAGAGTCTGGCACACATGGCTGACTTCATGCTGGGCTGCTTTTCCCGGGACACACGTGTTGTCCGGATAGTGGAGAACAAACTGTACTGGGTCTTCGCACTCCTGGACCCCCGGTATAAAGATAACGTCTCCTCTTTTATTCCGGTAGAGGAGAGGACGAATCGATTGCTGGAATACCAGAGGGAACTCGTGCAGAACATGATGGAGATTTTCCCACCCACCATCGCTGGCGGCAGAGAGGAGAGGGTCTCCCAGAGTCCCACAACATCCATCAGGCCCACAGCCACCAGGGGAACACTCTCCAAGGTGTGGGACACGTTCATGGCACCCCCTCGTGCAACTTCCATCACTGCGGGGCCCGCTATCAGCAGGAGGGACAAGTATCGGCGGATGTTGCGGGAGTACCTGGCAGACCGTACCCTGTCCTCCCCGATCCCTCGGCGTCCTACACTTACTGGGTCTCCAAGTTGGACACGTGGCTGGAACTGTCCCTGTACGCCTTGGAGGTGCTTGCCTGCCCTGCCGCCAGCGTGCTATCAGAAAGGGTGTTCAGCGCAGCCGGGGGCATTATAACCGATAAGCGCAGCCGCCTGTCAACCGACAGTGCGGACAGGCTGACGCTAATCAAAATGAACAGCAAGTGGATTGACCCGGACTTTGCTTCTCCAACCGTGGAAAGCAGCCAAAAGTGAAGTGCCATCTGTATGAAGTGCCATTTCCTCCTCCACCCCTCCTCCTCCTCCTCCTTAACCGCCGTAGAATTGCTCCGTAAATAAGAAAAATTTATATGTTTATGGCTCACCTCTTGGGCCTCCACAAATGTTTAAGAGGTCTCACCTCTTGGGCTCTCATAATTTTAACGCGTCTCACCTCTTGGGCTCCAAATAATTTTAACCGGTCTCACCTCTTGGGCCCTGCCAAAATGTTTAAGACGTTTCAATCTTGGGCCCCCACAAAATGTTAGAGGTCTCACCTCTTGGGCCTCCTCATAATTTTTAACAGGTCCTCACCTCTTGGGCCTCCACATAATTTTTAACAGGTCTCACCTCTTGGGCTCCACAAATTTTACCGTCTCACCTCTGGGCCTCCACAAAAGTTTAAGAGGTCACACTCTTGGCCTCCAATAATTTTTAAAGTCTCACCTCTTGGCCTCCACATAATTTTAATACGCTCAC